>RJWT010015249.1:0-20551 GCA_004365215.1 Cuniculus paca
AATTTTTAATTATATTCTTTCTACCTGTATTTCTTCTATCCTACCTTAGCCTGACCAACTATATTCAGGAAACTATCTATTTTAATACCTCTAGTCTTATTCAATAAGAACAACAAATTGACGTCTTGCATTTACATCTAGGTATACTTGTGTAGTGTCATATGTAACAAATAAAACCAGTGGTCCCAAGGCCACTGACTGAACAGTCTGCTCTTCTGTCACAGATTTGTAATGCCACTTTATACATCAAATCCCCATCCATGTTGAGATCCATTTCTAGGGCTGGTTTTCTGTTCTGATTTGTTTGTAATGTACAAATTAAAAAATCCTTCCACAGTCAAGTGTGGTGGTGTATGTCTGTAATGTTAGCTACTCAGAAGGCTAAAATGGGATATGGAAAGTTCAAGGCTAACCTCAGTGCTATGTAGTGAGACCCTTTCTCAAAAGGTGTGTGCGTGTGGGTGCTAGGGATATAATTCAGTGCTTTCTCGGTTCAATCCCCAGTACTACCCCAAAAAAGTTCTTGGTGGGTCCTGGTGGACCAGTGGCTGTAATCCTAGCACTCTGGAAGGCTGAGGGAGGAGAGAGCCCCTGGACAAGGTCAAGGAGATTCCTGCCAAGATAAGGAACCTATGACTACCCTCCGGCATAATAAGTTGCAGGTTCAGTGACTCCCATCTAGGAAATGAAATTTCAGAACTAGTCTGTAAGAAGCACAGGAAGGATTTATTATGCAGAAATGTAAAAGTATACACTCAAAGAAAGAGTGTGAGCTCTCCAGAGAGGCAGTTTATTTTCTGGAGCTGGGTACATTTATGCTTCTCTTGAGGGGGTGGAAACTCTAGGAAAAGGCTGCCCACTCCCCGGAATGGGTATTGATCCATTTTACAGGTATGAGTCTAATTTACTTTTTTTTAAATGAATAATTCTATACAGTTTTTGAATCCTTTCAACATGTTATCTAGGATTAGGTTCCTGCTCCACTTTTTTTTTTTTTAAACTAAGCAAATTTATGGACTTTCAGTATCTCGGGGAATTTTCAGAATATGGGTCTGGAGGGAAAGGAGTTTAAATTAACCAAGGGGAGGCAGGAGATTAGGACATGGGGAAGACTGGGAAAGTAGGAGTGACCTGTTAATTAGAAAATCCCAGGGGGGCGTGACAGGCTAGCTGGGGCAGAGCCCTGCACATGAATTTATTGTGAGAACTAGAGCAGATTTTCAATTAAATGACCTAGACCTGACATCAACCTGACCAGCAGGAAATACAAAAAGGACAGTCATCACTGAACTGCACTACTGTGTTCTTTCATATGCTGTAGCGTGGATTTCTTTTCCTGCTAAAATCACTCTGCAGAGCTTGTTTCTTTTCTTGTCTTTAATAAATGTAAAACCTTGTTATCTTTTGTGCTGGTCTTGAACAATTCTTTGCTCTGAGCAGAAAGAACCTAGAAACCACCTCTAGAAGGAAGCTGTAGGACCCCAAGAGGTAACAAAAGGAATGCCAGTAGAGACAGCCCTGGGTAACTCTGACTGAGTCCTGCACATTAGAGTGTATTTTTTTTTTTTTTTGAGACAGGGTCTCACTGTGTAATCCAGGCTGGTCTCTAACTTGTGGTGTTCCTCCTGCCTCACCTCCCGAGTGCTGGGATCACAGGTATGCACCACCATACCTGGCTCTTTCTACTTAAATCTATTTCTTCAACCTCATTCCCCCACCCGAGTCTTTCATCCCTTATGCCTAAGGTTTGTAGAAAATCTGACTGTCCATTTTCTTTTAACTACTTTAGGCTGAGGAGGGGTGTTGATCTTGCCTAGTGTGGGCTCAACAGAACTGATCCAAAGGAGATAAAGGAAGGCCAATTTTCCTGATTGTTGAACTATCATCATCTTTTTTTTTGAGACAGAGTCTTGCTATGTAGTGCAGGCTGGTCTTGAACTCGGAAGGATCCTCCTGTTTGGGCCTCCCGTGTGCTGGGATTACAGGCGTGTGCCACCAGGCCCCGCTCGGGGGGTTGGTTTTTTGAGACACGTTTTGCTATGTAGCTCAGGCTAGCCTTGAACTCAGTGGCAATCCTCCTGCCTTAGCCTCCTGAGTGCTGGGATTACAGGTATGTGCCACCATGTCAGGCTTTGATAATATTATTTTTGAGTTACAGGAGCCTTTCTTTTTTCTTTCTTTCCTTTCCATCTTTTTTTGAGACAGGATTTCACTATGCAGTTCAGGATGGCCTTGAACTCACTTTGTAACCCAGGGTGGCCTCAAAACTCACAGTGATTCTCCCACCTCAGCCTTCCCAGTGCTGGGATTATAGGGATATGCCACCACACCCAGCCCAATTGCTAAGTTTTTTTTTTTTATGGTTTTAATTCTGATGCCTAGTTGTTACATCCATTTTGAGTTATTTTTGTATATGATGTAAGATAAGTGCCCTAATTCATTTCCCCCATTTTCCACCTTATAATTTTATTCTGAGTCAAGTTCTCACTAAATTTCCCAAGGTGTCTCAAACTTGGGGTCCTCCTGCCTCAGCCTCCTGAGTACTGGGTAACAGGCATGGATTACCACATGCTGCTCCAACCTCATCCTTTTGTGTATAAGGATCTAGTTTTGTCAAGATGGTTTGCTGTACAGCCTGTCCTTTCTCTACTGAATAGTCTTGGAAAGCCTGATGTAAGGAAGTAACCACTGGAGCTGAAGCTGAAGCTGAAGCTGACCCGTGTCTTGGGATGAATCTCGTTTGGTCACCGTGTGTCATTCTTCGACTAATCTGCTGGCTTTGGTTTGCTCATATTTTATTTTGTTGAGGAGTTTTGTTTTTGTATTCACACAGGAATATAAAACTTTTTTTTTTTTTTTTGTATTCTGAGACAAGGTCTTGCTATGTATTTAAGGCTGGCTTTGAACTCATGTAGCTCACACTGACCTGGAACTCAAGGCAATCCTCCTACCTCAGCCTCCTGAGTGCTGGGATTACAGGTGTGTACCACCACACTTGGCTTCTGTAGTTTTCTTGTGATGTTTTTGTCTGGCTTTGGTATTAAAGTAATGCTGAAGAAAAAAAAGGTAATGCTGACCTCATAGAACAAGTTAAAGAACAGTATTTCTTCCTCTTCTTTTTTTGGCAAGGGAGTCTCTTGCTGTGTTGCCTGGGCTGGACTCAAACTGATGACAGTTCTCCTTCCTCAGTAGCTGGGATTATAAACTGTGTGCTACTTAGATTTTGAAGATTAGTATTAGTTTCTTGAAATTTGGTCCTGGGATTTTCTTTATTGGGAGGGCTTTGTTTTTTTGCAGTGCTTGAGGTCGTACCCAGGGTTTTAGAGGTGCTAGGCAGGTGCTCCAGGTTTAAACTACACTGTAGTCCTGTTAGATTTTTTTTATTCCTGTCTTTTTAAGACAGGGTTTCACTATGCAGTTCATGCTGGCCTTGAACTCAAATTTTTTTTTAATGAAAATTTTTGTTGTTGTTTTTTGTTTTGGTCTTTTTGAGACAGTGTCTCACTATGCAGTTCAGGCTGGCTTGAGTTCACTTTGTAGCCCAGGCTGGTCTTGAACTTGCAATGATCCTCCTGCCTCAGCTTCCCGAGTGCTGGGATTACAGGCATGTGCCACCAGGCCCGGCTCAGATATTTGATTATTGATTCAATCTCTTATAGTACATTGATTCTGATTTTTTATTTCTTTTTAAATCAGTTTTAATCTTTTCTAATAAATATGTCTTGGTTCTCATCATGGACTTAATCTGCATTTTATGGTTTGTGACACTGAAATCTTTTCATATGCTTATTTACACCTGTATATCAGTTTAGGTGAAGTACAGTATCTTTTCAGTTTGAGAGATTTTTAAATATTCTTTTTATGAAATATGTAAATGTTTTATCTGAGTCTGTTGCTTTGTTCCTCCTCAGTACTTGAGATTGAAATGCGGGCCCTGTATTCCTCATTCTTTCTCTTTTTTTGGTTCGTTTTTTGAGACAGGGTCTTGCTGTAGTCTACACTGGCCTAGAACTCATGTTGCTCCTCCTGCCTCAAACTCCCAAGTGCTGGGATTACAGGTGTGTGCCACCACATCCAGTTTCCCCATTCCTTTTCTTTCTTTCTTTTCTTTCTTTCTTTCTTTCTTTCTTTCTTTCTTTCTTTCTTTCTTTCTTTCTTTCTTCTTTGAGACAGGGTTTTGCTATGTAGTTCAAACTGGCCTTGAACTCATTATGTAGCATAGGCTGGCCTCAAACTCACAAACTCTTGAACTCATGGTGATCCTCCTGCCTCAGCCTCCGGGTGCTGGCATTGCAGGTGTGTGCCACCACACCTTGCCTTTTTTTTGAGACAGGGTCTCACCATGTAGTACAGGCTGGTCTTGAACTATGTACCCTAGGCTGACCTCGAATTATCAGTGATCTTCCTGTCTCAGTCTTCCAAGTGCTAGGATTACATGCATGTGCCATCATGCCTGGCATTCTACATTTCTTTTGAGACAAGGTCTTACTAAATTGCCCTGACTGGGCTCCAGTTCATGATCTTTTTGCCTTAGCTTCCCATAGTGCAGGAATTATAGGGGAGTACTACCAAGTCTAACTTCCTTTGCATCCTTAGACATTTAGAGAAAACGGAAGGTAGAGTCTACTGGGTAGAGCAAATGCATTTAAAATAAAAGTTGTATCTTTATTTGTCTGGGTTTCTGGTGTGGCTTACTTTGTTGAATATTCTTTACTTTCTCTTTCTTGTACTTTTCCTTTTTGGTGTTGGGAGATAGGATTCAGGGCCTAGTGCAGTGATGCTGAACCTTGTAGAGCGTTCAGTGACACAAACAACCAGCTGTGGCCTGAGTGCCGTCAGTCCCCACCATTGGCTTAGTGGACGATAGGTGTCCTACCATTGGTTATACTCCATCCCACTTTGTCTCTGTCTCTGTCTCTCTTTTTTTGTTTTTTGCTTTTTGCTTGTTTGGTTTTTGAGACAGAGTTTCACTGTGTTTCCAGACTGGCCTTGACCTCTTGGTAGCCTTCTGCCTCTGGAGTGCTGGGATTAAAGGCCTGTGGCACCACGCCTGGCTTCCCATCCTTTCTTCCTATATAGTTCAGAATGGAGGTTAAAACTATTCTGTTGACATTTTATTTTCTCTAGCACATACTATGCTATGAAAACCAGGCTACTTTTCCAAATCTTTCTGAAACCTGTTTTTCTTTCATCAATGGTATTTCTTTCCCCCCATTTGTGGTTTGTTATCTATCTCTGGGATCCTTATCTCTCTCAGAGGCTTCCTTACATCCCTGCTTGGATAAGCGGTCTCTGCTTAATCCTTTCTTCTAATCCTTTTTATCACACTGCATTGCAGTTCAGTGGTTTCTTGTCTCTTTCCTTCATGTCTATCAGCTCCTTAAGGACCAGAACTTCTTTTTTTCCTTTTAAATCTCTTAATTTCTGGGCCTAGCAGAGTACTTAACACCACTTGGGTTTAAAGTAAAATAAATGGTACAAGTTCTAGTAACCCAAAAACTAACCTGGTCTTCTTAATTTAGGCCTATTAAAAACAAACAGAGGGGGCTGGGAATTTAGCTCATCGGTTCAAGTGCTTCCCTGGTAAGCGCAAGGTCATGAGTTGGATCACCAGTACCAAAACAAAAACAAAAACCAAACCAAGCAAACAAACAAACAAACAGAAAATGCCTGGTGTGGTGGCGCACATCTATAATTCCAGCACTCGGGAGACTGAGGCAGGAAGATTGCGGAGAGTTTGAGACCAGCCTGAACTATACAGTGAGACCCTGTCTCAATAAGCAAGCAAACAACAACAAAAACCAATAGAAAAATAAAAGACAAACCCTTTGTGCAGTTTTTATATCATGCATCTCCCTTGGACACTTCATACACTACGAGAACCACTTCTTTTCTGGAGGAGGTAATACTGTTTTTTCTGTTCAATGATGTCATAGCTGAGAGATCCAGGAAAGCCCAGGTCTATTTCCATTATGAAGGAACCTGCAGTCTTAGGCTGGCTAAGTGGTAGATGAAGTGCTGCAAGGGTGCCATATGCAAATTATCCTAAGAAGGACTCATTGCTCTTCTGGATCCCTAAGACTGCCTTCCCACACAGAACAGCCATTGCCAGCTCTATAATTTTTTTTTTTAAGCAGTGGCCAAGTTTATTGGAGAAAGTAAAAGTGAAGAATGGGAGAGAAACTGGCTGTGCAAGCGAGTTTGGACCAAATAAAAGAGGAAAAAGCAAGATAAAAGAACACCTTGGAGGAAGCCACCATAACCTGATTTTTTGTGTGTGTGTCCGTTTGAGAAACGGTTTCCCTATGTAGTTCGGGCTGGTCTTGAACTCACTCTGTAGCCCAGGCTGGGCTGGAACATGCAGTGATCCACTTGCCTCACCCAAGTGCTGGGATTACAGGCATGCGCCATCACACCTGGCTAGCCTAAGATTTTTTTTTTTTTGCTTTAAACACTTTATTTAACAAATGGACTTCCATTTATTTAACTGAAGTGACTTCCATTTTTATTTTGATACACCTTTTCCCCATGATGATTTATAGGATCTTCAAGCCAATATAAATATTTCATAAATATTCGGCCATTTGGGTATACACCGACACAACACCTCAGCAGTATCTTTCAACAAGAAAAACACTGAAGAGTAAAGACCTGAAACAATTAACTAGGTAGAATGAAAATCTGCTCCAAATATTTGTTTCTGAGGTAAATGCACCACACCTGTTCAAGAAAGCTATCCTTAAAACATGGGATGATTTTTTATTTTTAAGTAGGGCCTAAGAACACTTAGCCGCCAATTAAGTACTGAATGGAGAGCTCCATCCCCAGCTTAAGCCATGAGTTCATAGGGAATCGGTTCTAACAACTCGGGCTCCTTCCCATTGGTTCTCACAAAGTGTGCTTCTCTGGGCAGGGCAGGCTGGCGCTTTAGTTGAACCCAGGTACCTTTCTCTTTGGCTTCCTTCTTTTTCTGATCATTTTCCTCGACACGTTTCAGGAAGCTATCGCGGCTCTTTGAGTGTTTAATATGCTCAATACGCACATTAATCCTCTTGGCAAGGATCTTGCCCTTAACTTGATCGTTTACAACAATGCCAGCAGCATGCTGGGTAACATTGTAGACTCTTCCTGTTTTGCCATGGTAACATTTGTGTGGCGTTCCTTTTTGCACAGTACCCATTCTCTTGATGTCTACAATATCACCCTTTTTGTAGATTCGCATGTATGTCGCCAAAGGAACAACCCCATGTTTTCTAAAAGGCCTAGAGAACGTACACAGAATTCCCCTCCTCTTTCCCTTTGTGTTCGTCATTTTGGCAAATTACTGGAAGATGGCGGTTCCGGCGGAAAGGCTAGCCTAAGATTTTTTTTTCAATCAGATTTTACTGGTACATTTTTAGATATACATACATAATGATCACATTCATCGTAATTTGTGCTGGTACATGATATAACTTGATTCTTTTTGTCATTCCCCTACCCTCCCTTCAACTCCTTTCCTCCCCTTTTACGAAAAGTTTGTTTCCATTTTTTTCTTTTTCACTTGTTTAAACCGCCCCCCTCCATTTGAACATTTTCTTCTTACTTCACAATACCTAATATGTATATTTTGGTCCTTATTTACACGTTTGGTTCCTCACACCAGAGAAACAATGTGGTATTTACACGTGTGTCCGATTTATTACACTTAGAAAGTATGGACTCAAGGTGCATCCGTTTATCTAGGAATATCTCAAAGGTTATCCTTATGGCAGAGTAGTATTGCATTATATGAAAAACCCCCACATCTTTATCCATTCCTGGATTGATGGACATTTGGGCTGTTTCCAAGACTTGGCTATTACAAACTGCTGCTATAAACATGGGTGTGTATATATCCCTGTGGTATAATTGCCTAAGATTTTTAACGATTGAGAGCTTGAATGGTTAGAATGGTATAACAAACTTGCAATAATCCTCCTGCCTCGGCCTTCCAAGTGCTGGGATTACAGGTGTGTGCTACCATGCCCGGTAGTAGGAAGAACTTCTGCCCCAATAAATAGGCTATCTTTAATGAACTATGAAATTTTTGGGGGGTACCGGGGATCGAACTCAGGACCTCGCGCTTGCCAGCTGAGCTAAAGCCCCGGCCCCTGAATTCTTGAAATAAATACAATTCCAACATAACAGTAGAGCTTTTCAGATTGTGCGACTTAGTTTTTTAATTTGTAAATTAAATGACACATTTTTCTGATTTTATTTTTTTGGACCAGCAATCGAACTCAGGCCCTTGGGCTTGCCAGGCAGGTGCTTGGGCCGCTGAGCTACCAATTTTGACCTCCGAGTTCTGTTTTTTGTTTTTTTAATTCTTCTGGGGGCGGGGAAGGGGGGCAGTGATCAAGGAGACGCTTAGAAGATTCTGCCTTCTTACAATCTTAGCTCTAAGGATGTAGGAACCTACCCCGCAGTATTCTGGCCTGGCCTCCCTTTTCTTCGCAAGCTGACCGTGCGCCTGCTGCCACACAGATTATTTCATCACAGTCCTCGTTTTCACGCCATGAAAAGCGCAGCTCAAGCTGTGTCTCGCCTTCGGTAGCTCTGGAATTGTAACTCAGCGCCTTCGCGCGCGCCGCTGCAGCTCACTGCTTGCTCAGCTCTGGCCGCCTGGTGCTGTGGAGGTGTCCGGGGTGCCGGGGCCCGAGGGGCGTGTGGCTCCGAGGCCAAGCCCACACCCGAGCTCGCCCGCGGCCAGTCCGGCCTTTACCATCCCCCAGCCCAGACCGAGGGCTAGACAGAGAGACCATCGAGATGCCGGCCCAGAGCGTCGCCGCCCAGCTCGCGCGTGACACCGCCGGGGCGGGGCCTGATGGAGGCCGGGGGAGTAAAGCGAGCAGCCGGCAAGGCGAGCGCTACCTGTCCTCGCAGCGCCTCGCCGTGGCCGCAGCCGGAAGCGGCCTCGTCTGCCCTGCGGCTCTGGATCCTTGACGCACGGAGCTCCAGAGCTAGAGCGAGAGCGAGAGAGAAAGGGTAGAAATGGCGGCTCCGCTCGGCTCCCGCTGAGGAGGGCAAGCCGGCGGAGAGTCCGCGTTGCCGGCCTGCAGGGTCGCCGCTGCTCGTGCGCGTGCCGTCTCGCGCCGCTTCCCCTCGCTTGGCCCAGCTCTCGCCTCCGTCGCCCGCGCTTCGGAGGTCGCAGCCGGCTCGCCTCTCTGGGCCCGCCTCGGCTCCGCCGGCCCTGAGTGTCCGGCCGGCGGGCCGCCCTCCTCGGCTGTCCGCGCGGCGTGGGCCCGGTGCCCGGGCCGGACCATGGTGAACACCCGGAAGAGCTCCCTGCGGCTCCTCGGCTCCAAGTCTCCTGGGCCCGGGCCTGGGCCTGGGGCCGGAGTGGAGCCTGGGGCGGCCGGAGGCAGCAGCCATTTCATCTCCTCTCGGACCCGCTCCTCCAAGACCCGCGCTGCCAGCTGCCCGGCCGCCAAGGCGGGGGGAGGCGGCGGCGCCGGGGTCGCCGCGGACG
This sequence comes from Cuniculus paca, assembly GCA_004365215.1. Taxonomy (NCBI): domain Eukaryota; kingdom Metazoa; phylum Chordata; class Mammalia; order Rodentia; family Cuniculidae; genus Cuniculus; species Cuniculus paca. Next base: position 9,491 of record RJWT010015249.1, read on the forward strand.
AGGCCCGGGTAAGAGCGCGGCGCCCGCGTCCGGACGCTGCAGCGCCGGCCGGGCCGCCCGGGCTTTGTCTGGCCGGGTTGGGGGCAGGAAGCCTCCGGCGGACGCCGCTTGGGTGCTGGAGACCGGGTCTGCGGGTGCAGCGGAGGGTGGCACCGCGGAAGGGCCGCGACTTCAGCCCTTTTGCTTTGCTGGGCCGGTTCTTTTGTGTAAGGAACGGGACTTGAGTTCGGGGGCGGGCTCTGGGGGTCCTTTTAGGGGGGCATTGGAACAGTCTGCAGTCTGTGTCCTTGTCCAGCCTCCGAGGGGAATTCTAGGGGAAAGGAGAGTGAAGGGCCGAAATCCGCGTGTTGCAAGGGTTGGAAAAGAGAAGTGAAAGTTTTCTCTGGTGTTTCAAACCCTTCTTGAAAGTGTGTCAGCTTCTGCCGCTGTCTTAACTCTAGCTTACTCGCAGTTTGGGGGTGGTTCAAGTTGGTGAGGAAGTGAACAGAGCTCCAGTTGGCAGGCAGACAGGGATACTGAAAAGAAGTTTGTAGCTGCTCTGACACCTAACTTTGAAAGCAAAATCAACGCTATCGCCTCTCCAGGCGGGAGAGATCAAATGTGAAAGTATACTGGAATAACCAGACAGCTGGCTAACCAAGGTTCCTGTAATACCGGAGCGTTCAGCTCGTACGAGTGTGTGGAAAGAAACCTGTCGAGTGGGCACCACCATCCCTAAATTGTATGGTTTATTGGATGTCTATATTTTGTTAGAGAAGTAATTTACGAAAGGTGAATTAACATCTCGTCATGCACTTGCAAAAGTGACATTTGAAGAAGCAAGTGATGATTTAGTTCTTTTAAAAAAATGATTGAAAAAATCTTGAAATTTTATTACAGTGTAAAATGCTAAAAACATAGAATAGATTTACCACTTTAACGATGTTGACAAGTTTGTATGAGATTGGCTCTGAATTTAAGAGAAAGGGCTAAGAAAGAGGCTAACTTACTAAGATAATTTGCCTTGAAAATGCTGTTTATAAAAGATACTCCTTTAGAATCCATACTGTTTTGTTATTCTTATGAGGCGGGAGCGATATTTAAGATTCTTTAGGGGTCTACAAGATTGCCGTTTGTGTGTGCTTTTTTCTCTTTGTCTCATGCTGTTTTGACACTAATCAGGAGTCTGAGTGCATGTAATAGAAACATTTTACCATACGGCTTTGAAATGCATCTTTGAAAATCGCTGCTGCCTTATTTGCTAAAAATCTGGAAAGTATTTTTTAAAAACATTCTACTTAATAGACTAGGAACTTACAAATCCTAAAGGTTGAAGTAAGGAAGCTCCATCTGAAAGTTGCGCAAGCTGTTCAGAATAAGTATTCTTAAGACTAGGGTTTCTGTAGAAATATTTTTAAACATATACTATTTTATCAACTTACTGATATTTTCATGTTTTAAAATAAGTTTAAGAAAAGCTCTCTTATATAGTTGAGTGTAAATAAAATATTTAAGAGTGTTAGCATATAATTGTATCATGCTATGAATGCCTGGTCAATTAGAGCAGTGTCAAACTCATCTGAAGCAATTAGCTCATCTCTCGCTGATCAGTTGTGGTCCCATTTTGAGTTCATGGATACCATTGCTGCCTTTACCCCTGAGGAATAAGGTGAAGTAATTTGTCAAGCAGCTGTTAGATGTTAAAAGGCAAGAAATCAATAATCTAGTGTAGAGATGAACATTTGGTAGCTTTTAAATTGCTAGAATATCTTAGAGCTCCTTCTAGAACATGCTAATGAAAAGTTTTAAGAACCCTTTTTAAATGTTTTAAAAGTTCATAAATAACGGGCTACTGAAGATTCATTCTGAAATATTTTTCAGTTTAAAAAAACTTGTGTTATGGCTTTAGTAGGTGATGGAATGATTTAATTGCTCTTAGATATTAGAAGCTTTCTACTATTATATTCTGAATGATTGGAACTTTAGAACAAGTTGAGTTGTAATTCTGAATTTAAGTTTATGGAATATACTTTTTTTTGTGGCACCAAGGATCGAACTCGTGACCTCGTGCTTGCCAGGCAGGAGCTTAGGCCACTGAGCTAGATCCCTGGTCCTTGTCTTTCTGAGACAGGGTCTCACTATGCCATTCAGGCTGGCCTTGAGCTCACTTTGTAGCCCAGGATGGTCTCGAACTCACAACGCTCTGCTTGTCTCAGCCTCCCGAGTGCTGGGATTACAGGTGTGCGCTGTCATGCCCGGCTGGCTGGAATATACATTTAAGAAGCAGGTTTGCTGTGTATTCCTGAAGTGGATTGATTTGAGTGTGGTTAGTACTTCCTCTCCTGTTTTATGTTACGGGAATTTGGCACTCCTGGCTGTTACCTCCTTTCCTGATTTCACTTCCTTTGAGTAAATATCGAGAAGTGAGATTCCTGGTTCTGTTTTTATTTTCTTTGTGGAGAATTCTTCATACTATTTTCCATGGTAGTTACATCATTTTGAAATTTATCACTGCTTTACAAGCTTAGATTTTAGTCTGGTTTTTCTTCTTTCAGTCTCTCACTGTTTGATTGTGATAAATTTATTTTCATTATTTCTTCAGATTTTACTTTTTCTTTGGTGGTGGTGGGGTATTGTTCAGGCTGGCTTTGAACTCACTGTGTAGCCCAGAGTGACCTCAACCTTGCAGCAATCTTTCTGCCTCAGCCTCAGTGCTGAGATTGTAGGCATGTGCCACAACACCTGGCTTTGCGTTGCGTTGCTTTTCGGCACCGGGGATTGAACTCAGGACTTCACGCTTGCCAGGCAGGTGCTTAGGCCGCTGAGCTAAATCCCCGGCCCTCATCTTTTAGAGGCAGGGTCTCACTATGCCGTTCAGGCTGGCCTTGAGCTGAATTTGTAGCCCAGGCTGGTCTCCAACTCGAAACGATCCTCCTGTCTCAGCTTCTTGAGTGCTGGGATTATGAGTGTGAGCCACCAGGCCCAGCTACTTTTCTTTTTTATTCCTTCTGGAATTCATATTATTCAGATGTTAGTGCTTTAAAGAAAAATTTGTCCCTAAATTTATAAGAAAGCAAACTGTTTTTAGTACCATCTTCCTGGCATGCTGGAGAAATTTACTGACAGTTACTGAGTAAGCAAGACTTGAGACTTACTGAAGTAGGCTTCTGTTGACGCTTTTGGTGCCCATGTGCTATGTCTCACATTTGTGAGGGGATAAAACCTTGAAGTTGTTTGCTGTGAAGTTCATTTCCTTCACAACTACCTTAGTGCTTTTGCTTAGGGTGTCGTAGTTGTGTATTGATTGTGCAAACAAAAACAAACTCCAGCACAGAGCTACACTGTCTTTCTACTTTTTTTTTTGGTCTGAGGTCTCACTTTGCAGTTCAAGCTGACCTTGAACTCACTTTATAGCCCAGGCTGGCCTTGAACTTGCAGAGTTCTTCCTGCCTCAGCCTCCTGAGTGCTGGGGTTATAGGCGTGTACCACACCTGGCTGCACTTTCTTAATTAATGACCCATTGATAAGAAGTTTATGTGTGCATAGACTAGTAAGAGAAGCTCATTAAGGTATTTATTTGGTGTTTTTTTTTTTTTGAGACAAGGTCTCACTGTGTAGTTCAAGTTGGCCTTTAAGTCACTTATATAGCCCATGTTGGCCTCGTACTCACAGCAATGCTCTTGCCTTAGCCTCCCAAGTGGTGGGATTATAGGCATGCGCTACCACGACTAGCTCGCTAAAGTATTTGTACTATCTACACTGGTAGCACAAGTTGGTGACCTTGAGGGTGATTTTTGTGTTAAATTAAAGTCTTTTATTTTATTTAATTTTTTTTTCTTCCTTCTTTGTTTCTTTTTCTTGTACTGGGAGTTGAACCCACGGGCTTTACACTAAGCTACATCCTCAGCCCTTTTTTGTTGCTCAGACTGGGCTTGAATTTGGGATCCTTCTACTTCAGTCTCCCAAAGTGTTTCCATGCCTGACTCAGTTTTTAGTATGTCTACCTCTGAATTTATTATTTTTTTAAATTATTATTTCGTTTTTTTTTTTTTTTTTTTTTTTTTTTTTTTTTTTTTTTTTTTTTTTTTTTTTTTTTTTTTTTTTTTTTTTTTTTTTTTTTTTTTTTTTGAGACAGGGTCTCCCTGTGTAGTTCAGGCAGGTTTTGAACTCGCTATGTAGCCCAGGGTGACTTTGAACTGGAAGCACTTCTGCCTCAGCCTCCAGAGTGCTGGGATTACAGAGGTGTGCTTCCACACCTGGCCTGAATGCTTTTGGTAGTATCTTGTATATTCTTTCAAATGGCTCTTGGTAACTTTCTGATAATGTACTTTATTGTTTCATATAATTTTTTAACCTTTTTCTGTTGGTGTGCATGTTTTTAAAGTTATAAATAACGTATTAGAAAATGACTTTATTTAAAGGAAGCGTATTAGGTCAAAGAGTTGTGTCTATTTTAAATTTTTAGATTTTGCCCTACAAAGAGGCTAGAGAAGTCTCTCCTATTCTCCCATACTTGTAGCAGTGTGAAGTTTTTATACCATTAGTACTGATTTAAGGAGTTAGGTCTGAACTTGCTGGGAAGGGAAGGGACTTTGTTGTTACTAATTGTCTTTAGTATCTGACACAAAAATAGATGCTTGATAAATGTTAGTGGAAGGAATGAATCCCTGAAGTTAATGAGATTATGAAATTATATTACTCCTACTGATATAGGGGAATGAAACTCCCAACCTACTAGATGTTGTGCACGAGTTTGTATTCTCTGAAATCGAAGAATGAATTTTAGGAACAACGGAGGTTATGAGCAGGATATATTTATTGAGAGAAAGAAAGCTTCTGTCTGAGAGAGAAAGACAGAAGGGGTCCCGAATGGGTTGCCAAAGATCCTGGCCTTTCAAGACTTCTACAGAGTAAAACCATGAGGTGAGATGGGTCCAAGATGGGGAAAACCTGGGAACTCTAAGACAAACGGGCATGAGGTGGGACAGAACTATGGTCAACCAATAAGATTAATTGTTCAGGTAAAATTGACCAAATCGGGAACGAATAGGGAAGCAAGTCACGTAGCAAGGGAACATTCTTAAGCATCAGTGATTCTTCCTATAGGGGACTGGGATGGTCAAGGTGATGCATACCTATTTAGAATGTCAATCCCTGATGTTTTTACTTAGGGTGTGGTTGTATTTGTTTTGTCTTTTGTCTTGAGATCTGGCTCACAGTGGGAGGTGTCTGTCTCCTCCAAGGTCACAAGACATCTGGTCCTCTGTGTTCGCTTTCTCGAGGGCCTGGCCCTATCTGACTGCCTATAATATTTCTAACTAACTCAGCTGCCTGTAACACGACTAAGCCTAGTAAGTATCTTTACCTAAGTAAGGTCATAGGTGTAATATTTGTTATATTACTTCATTGATTCTTCTAACAATCTTACCAGGTAAATAGTTTCTCAGTTACAATGATAGTACTGTAGCGTGGAATTGGTTCTCACTTCCAAGTATGTGGCATTTTTTAGTACTCGCATTGTCTCTTTTTCATTTTAAGTAATGTAATATTTTTAGGTTAAAAGTAAAATCTAGGGAGTGTGGTGGCACACACCTGTAATCGCAGTATTTGGGGACTGAGGCAAGAGAATTAATGAATTCGAGGCCAACCTGGGCTACATAGTGAGTTGAAGTGAGAGAATGAGTTCTTGTGAGTTTGAGGCCAGGTTGAAGTGTACTTAGTGACACCCTGGTTCCCAAGGCAAAAACTACATTTCAGATATTTTTATTTTTATTTTATTGAGATAATATCTCGCATGTAGACCAAGCTGACCATGAACCTCGATCCTCCTGCCTGTGCCTAAGTGCTGGGATTACAGGCAAGCACCACCAAGTTTTTATTTGGAAGAAAAGTGCATTTTAAATTATCACTAGGAACATATACTAATAAAAATAGAAAACAAAACCCCCCAAAACAAATTGAACAATAAATACCCTCAGTACCCTTGAAACTTTAAAAAATAAAATAATTTGTAGGCTCTTTTTAATCTTTTTTATGGCTTCTTAGCCATCTGGTTGCTTCTATGTTTTTTTCGTTTCTGTGATTCCTGATAATTGTTTAGAAATACTAAACTAGTAAACTTACTTGGTCTTGAAATAGTTAAGGAAAATTTAGGGCATTTTGTATATTTTAGGACTTTGTAGAATTGTATTGGTTCTAAGTAAGTAAAGAGCAGTCTGAATTTGTTTTCTGAAGCCATGGTAACTGCTTCTCTGCATTCTTTTATAAATGAAAGAAAAAGAAATTGACTGCACCTCCAAGCTTTCTCATGGAAACTGGGGTACTGGTTAAAGAAAAAAAGTAGACAAAAAGGCTGTCTTAGTAAGGAAATTGGAAAAGATTGATTACACTTTTATACTTTCTAACCTAACTTGGGAGAAGTGTTCTGTTTTGTCTCTTCAGTTTCTCCCCTCTTTGAGTTTCTTTTTCTCATCAGTTATCTATCTAATTGAAAATTACCTTTGTCTGTCTATCTGGTCTCTATATTGCCTAGGCTGTCCTTGAACCTGAGATCCTCCTGCATCACTTTTCCAAGTAGCTGGGATTACACACAGATGAGCCACTGCATCTGGCTTAAAAATTTTGTTTTACTCTCCTCTGTGCTCTATGGTTTCTTTACTTTGGTTATAGGAAATCAGATTGTTTTAAAAAAGAATGTTTTCCTGATTTCTACTTTGTTAAACTCTCTTTTTCTCTTTCACTGTCTCTGATATGTCTCTTTCCCTCCTCCCCTTCTTTCTTTCTTTTTTTTTTTTTCTTTCTTTTGGATGGTATTAGAGAGTGAACCCAAGGCCTTCACATTGAGCTGCTTTGCCAGAATTAAAAAATTTTTTTTAAAAAAAATTCTGAGATGGTGTCTTGTTAAATTGCCCAAGCCAAGCTTGAACTTGGTGTTCTCCTGTCTCATCCTCCCAGTGTTGGCATCACGTGTGCATACCACGTCTGTCTTGTCAGATTTCTTTCTTAATTCCGATTCATCTTATAAAGAGTGACTGCAAACATTACCTGTAGTTGGTCTCCATCTGCAGTATTCTTCATCGAGTAATTTCCATTCAGCTTTTCACAGAAACTACCCTATTATAAGACATGGTAAAACTGGGCATGGTGGTGCACATTTGTAATCCTATCACTTGAGAGGCTGAGGCAGGAGTTCGAGTTCGGACTGGACTACGTAGAAAGCTCAAGGCAGCCTGAACTACATAGTGAGACCCTGTCTCAAAAAACCAAAACCAAATAAACAAATAAACAAAACCCACAGGCTAATTAGATTTTTCCTATCTTTTCAGAACAAATTTCAGTTTCCCCTGGTATATCAGTGAGACACTTTTTTTTTTTTTGTGGTTTTTGTGACATCCACTTTGTTCCTGTAATGTAGCCATTTTTCAAGATTTTGACTTCTGCCTTTTTGGTTTTTGTGTATATTACCTATGAATCTTATCTTTTTTATTACCCTGTTTCATGTCCATCACTACTCCTTAGTCACTAAGCTACATTTCCCACAGCCTGATAGCTACCTCCTTAAGATTACTGGCCAGAATCCCATACCTACCTTTCCAAATCATGATTCAACATTGTACTTCTCCCTTCAACAGCTGTTTCCTGGCTCCCCTTTTATGCACCTGAAGGAACAGTCACCTCCACTTTTACACTTGTCCTTATCTTTTTTTTTTTGGAGACAGGGTCTCACTGTGTAGTTCAGGGTGACCTTGAACTCACAGTGTAGCCCAGGGTGGCCTTGAGATCCTCTTGCCTCAACCTGCCCAGTGCTGGGATCACAGGTGTGCGCCACCATGCCTGGCTGTCAGTTGTGTCTGTTTCTGTAATAGCCAGTGATGTTCATTGGCTGTTTATATTTTTTCTTTTGGGGAATGTATGTTCACTTCAGTTGCACAGTTTTTGATTGGGTCTTACATTTGGGAGGTGCAATTTGATTTTTCTTTGAGTTCTGATATTCTAGATATTAGTCCTCTGTCCAAGGAATAACTGGCAAAAAACATTTTCCCCATCCTGAAGGAATCAGTTATTTCCTTTGGTATAGAGCTTTTTAATTTGATATGTTACTTTTTGTTTTATTTTTAAAATTTTATTGGTATATTTTAAATATACATGATGCTAAAATTCATCATAGGGAATTTGTACTTGTACATGATATATCTTCTTTTATTTCCCCACAGCCCTTTCTTTGTGTCTGTCTGCCTGCCTTTCTCTCTTTCTTTCTTTCTTTCTCTCCTTTCTTTCTTTCTTTCTTTCTTTCTTTCTTTCTTTCTTTCTTTCTTTCTTTCTTTCTTTCTTTCTTTCTTTCTTTCTTTCTTTCTTTCTTTCTCTTTTGCGGTGCTGGGGATTAAATTCATGGCCTTATGCTTGCCAGGCAGGCGCTTATGCCTCTGAGCTAAATCCCCAGCCCCATATGTGTTTTTTTTTTTTTTTTAAACATGGTCTCACTATGCAGTTCAGGCTGGCTTTGCTCTCACTTGGTAGCCTGTGCTGACCTTGAACTCGCAATGATCCTCCTGCCTCAGCCTCCTGAGTGCTGGGATTGCAGGTATGTGCCACCATACCCAGCTAACAATGTGGTAAACATGTGCCCAATTTATTTCACCTAAGAGTTTGGTCTCAAGATGTAACCATTTACCAAGGAGGATAATTCTTTATGGGAGAGTAATATTCCATTGTATTAAAAAAAACACACCTTTTTAATCCATTCATTGGTTGATGAACACTTGGGCTGTTTCCAAGATTTACTTATTACAAACTGCCATTAAATGCATGGGTGTGCATATATTGATGAGGTATGCTTTTAATTCTTTCAGAAAGATACCAAGAAAGGGACTAACTGGATCCAACAGAATCTCTAGTTTTAGTTTTTATTTTTCCCCTTCAATCAGATTTTATTTAGGTATGCATAATGATCACATTCATCATAGAGAATTTGTACCTGTACACGGTATAACTTGATTTTTCCCATTTCCCTACCTCCCTTCTACTCCTCTTCCCCTCCCCATTTATAGACGCTTTACCTTTTATCCTTCTTACCGTTTTATACTTTTCCCTTCTTTTCTTCCTCTCCTCTTATTTCCTTCCCCATTTGAACATTTTCTTCCTATTTCATATACCTAATATACATTTTGGGCCTTATTTACACTCTTAGTTTCTCACACCAGAGAAACAATGCAGTGTTTACCTGTATGTCTGATTTATTTCACTTAAGGGTGTGGTCTCAAGGTGCATCCATTTACTTAGGAATGTCAGGGTAGTACTCCATCATATAAAAAAATCACATCATCTTTATCCATTCCTTGGTTGACCAGCATTTGGGCTTGTTTCTAAGATTTGACTGTTACAAACTGCCACTGTAAACATGGGTGAGCATGTATCACCGTGGTATGATGCTTTTAAATTCTTCAGGAAGATACTAAGGGGGGGAATAGCTGGGTCAAACAGAACCTCTAGTTTTTGTTTTTTGAGGAATCTCCATACTGATTTCCACAGTGGTTGCACCAGTCTACACTCCACCAACAGTGGAGAAACATTCCTTTATTCCCATAGCCCCGCTGTTACTGGTTTATTGGTTTATTTCTTGATAATAGCCATTCTTTCTGGAGTGAAATGGAATCTCAGCATTGTTTTAATTTGCATCTCTCGAATGATCAGTAATGTGGAACGTTTTGTTATATGTTTATTTGCTGTTTATGCTTCTTCATCTGAGAAACGTCTGTTCATTTCAGATCCCCACTTTTGGATTGAGTCTTTAAATTTGGGTGGGTATCTGATTTTTTTCGAGTTCTTAATGTATTATGGATATTAGTCTTTTGAGGAACAGCAGGCAAAAATTTTCTCCCACACTGTGGGTTGTTTCTTTACTCTGTTGGTGGCTTCTTTTGTTGTGCAAAAGCTTTTTAATAAGGTGAGATCCCAGTTGATGCTTTGTGATGTTACCTCCCAGTTGATGCTTTGTGATATCTGTAGGATAAGGGTTTTGTTGATAAATGTCTTCAAGAATTCTACCTATTCACACTGGGCTGGGTGTAGTATCACATGTCCGAAATCTCAGCACTTGAGAGACTGAGGCTGAGGCAGGAGGATTGCTGGGAGTTCAAGGCCAGCCTAGGCTACATAGTGAGTCCAGTGCCAGCCTGAACTACATAGGGAGACCCTGTGTCAAACTTCTAACTCTAACCGCCCCCCGCCCCTCCCAAAAAAGAATTCTGCTTATTCTTTCAGCACATTTAGTGTTTGAGTTTTAATATTTGGATCTTTGATCCATTTTGATTTTAGTTTAGTGCATGGTGAAAGATAGGGGTCTAGTTTTAATTTCTGGCATGTTGAAAGCCAGTTTTTCCAGCACCATTTGTGAAAGAGGCTATGTTTCTTTCAAGAAAAGCGTTTGGCCCCTTTTTCAAAGATAAGGTGACTGTGTTTGGAATTACTGCTGCATCTTCTAATCTGTTATATCCTTGGGTCTTTTTTTTTTTTGGGCCAGTACCATGCTGTTTTTATCACAGTAGCTTAATGGTATAAATTTTTTTTTTTTTTTTTTTTTTTTGCAGCACCAGGGATTGAACTCACGACCTTGCACTTGCCAGGCAGGCGCTTAGGCTGTTGAGCTAGATCCCTGGTCCTAATGGTATAATTTCAAATCAGGAATTCTGATGTCCCTGACCCTTACCTTTTTCCCCCAAAATTGTTTTGGCTATTCTAAGTCTATTCTGGTTCCAAATGAATTTCAGGATTGTTTTCTCTAATTCTGTGAAATGTGCTATTGGTATGTTCATTGGGATTACTTCTAGTCCTAGTTTTTTAAGTTTTTTTCTTCAATCAGATTTTATTGGTACATTTTAGATATATGTAGTGATCACATTCATCATAGAGAATTTGTACCTTTACACAATAAAACTTGTTTTCATTCCGCTACTCTCCCTTCAACCACTCCTTCCCTCCTTACTTACAAAGCTTCTACTTTTTATTCTCCCTTTTTTTACCCCTCCACCCTTGTTCCCTTGCCCATTTGAATACTGAATTTAGTTATTAAATCTAGAAGTCTTT
>RJWT010015250.1:0-20547 GCA_004365215.1 Cuniculus paca
AGATAGATAGATAGAATACTCAAGAGGAAAAGATAGATAGATAGATAGATAGATAGATAGATAGATAGATAGATAGACATAATAGATAGAAACATAGACATGACTCTCTTAACCTTCGCCTTGTAGCCTGTTATTTCACGGTTACTTCATTGTGGCCTCATTTCTTGCCACCACTTCCATACTCCAAGACAGAAGGTGAACATAAAAGAACAAAGTTTAAAGCATGCTCTTCAGTTAGATCTGGTTTTTAATTAAAGACACAAATGCTGTCTAGAAACTTCTACTTGTTTATTGGGTAGAATGTCTACCATAACTATGGGAAAGAGGTTTGTGGATTTGGATTGAGGCAACCACTCAACATTGTCTGGTACCATAATATTCATTGTTTTATTTAGCTGTACCATTGGACCTTACAGATTACATGTAGTTGGGTTTTAGTGATGAGCAGGCAGACAGTAGGATCTCAGAGATCATCTAGTCCAACATTCCCCACTTCATTATAAGCAAGACATCATTCAGCTTGTACATAAAGCATTTCCTAAATGACCTTTTCACCAGGTAGTCCATTCTAGTTGTAGGCAACACAATTATTAAAAATTCCTTTTCATCCCAACTATGTCTGCCTCTGAGTAAGTTCATTTGTAGTTACTGGGTCAAAGTAAAATGGTACCATATCATTTAAATTCTAGGACAACTCTGTAAATTAATCTTTTTTTAAAAAGGCATTGTTAATCTCATTGACCCAGTTGGGAATCTGAGACTCAGCAAATGTCTAATACACAATGTTGACTCTAGGCCAACTCCTTTTCCACAAAGTTGTTCTTCATAGACTTAAGAGAGGAGTTTTTTAAAAGAAAAAAAAAAAGAGGGGTTCTTAAGCTGAGATCCATGAACTATCTATGGACCAGCTCTTAAAATTATATTCAGTGATCCATATTGGACTGTTTTTAGTACAGAAGGTCCTTATCTATGACCATTCTTAAGGAATTTGTGATTCTCCAATGCTTATGAACCAGTGATTTAAACATCAGTAAGCACTACTTCTTCTCAGAGTTTCCCTCTTCCCAGACTAAACAGCTACAGTTTCCCCAGCCTTGCTTCAACTTCTTTCTACTCCCATCTTAGTCAACAAGTCCCTTGTTGCTGGAACAAAGTACTTGACACCTAAAGCGTCAGTGAGAAGAGGTTTATTTTGGCACACATTTTAGTCCATAGTCTCCTGGCAAGACAACACGGCAAAGAAAAAGCAGCTAACTTCATGGTAGCCAGGAAGGGAAATGCACCCTTCCTCTTCCAGGTCACATTCCCAGTGACTCAACTCTTCCTAGCCGCCCCTTCCTCCTAAGAGCAAGTCAGCTCTAGGGCTCCCCTGATCTAATCGACTCCCAAACACATGAGGCTCTGGAGGCCACTGTAGATCTAGAGCACAACACCCAAGCATGCTCTTCCCCATAGCATCACATGGAAGCCACCTGAAAGTTGTATCGTGTTATTCACCCTCCCTCCATCCAGTTTGCAATACAAGAGGTGATGATTTTTCTTCTCAGTATACATAAATCCGTGCACATTTCTTCATCTCAGTTACTGTGATCATTTCCAGGCTGGGCTAATTACCCACTTTTTGCCCATATTTATCTCCCTGCAACCATTCTTCATGTTGGAATCAAGAACAGTCATTCGAAAATCATCAAGTAGATCATGCTTCTCTTTCTTTCTTTTTCTTTCTTTCTATCTTTCTTTCTTTCTTTCTTTCTTTCTTTCTTTCTTTCTTTCTTTCTTTCTTTCTTGCTTCTTAAAACACAGAGAAAAATTCAGCCTCCTATCCCCAACCCTTCTAATCTTAGGTGATTTGAGTTCAGCTTTCCTCTCTGATGCTGCTTCAGTCTCCCTCCCGCTCCCTGGCTGCATTACAGTGACAGCAGGCTGCTCCCAGTTCCCTGACAGATGCCAAGTCTCTTCCCACCTCAGGCCTCTGGCATTCTTCACGAAGGCTCTTGACCACTTCTCCCCATCCTTCAGCCCTTGCCTTGCATTATTTCCTCAGAGATTTTTGTGTCCAATACTTTCTAAATAGGGTCACTCACCCCAACCTATTTTATCATAACTCCTCTAAGGCTATCAATTAGTAATCTAACTAGTTTGTGAATATGTGTTTGTTTGTTCCATTTTTCTCTGTAGACTAGAAGCTCGTGGAAGACGGTTCCCAGATTACCATTTTGGTGCTATATTTTCATGTCTGGCACATGATACTCAAAACCTAACTGGATGAATGGGTACCTGGTTTCCAGTCCTCTCACTATCCTAAACCTCTTCCAGTGTGGTCCCCAGAAATACATGCCAATTTCCAAGTGCTTCCTAACTGTGTGAACGTACCACACTTGTCTAATTTCTTTCTTTTGTGCAAAATCAGAATAGCTTCTCATAGGCTTCTCCAAGAAAATGGAGAATACATTCTGATACATCCCGCGGTTGTGCTTTCCTTCCACTGATATATGAGAACAGTCATATGCTCAGCTGCTATGGTCTGAAAGTCACGTTGCCCCCTAATTCATGTGAGTGGTACCTAGGTTCACAAACTTAATTCTTTCCACAATTCTGGTGGCAAACCAAATTGAATGAGAACTGAATCAAATCCAATGGTTAGGTTCAATGTTGACTTTATAGAGAAATTTAATTCAGTTATCCCATTTGGTTTGGGACCAGAGTCATGGAAAGAATTCAGTTCATAAACCGAGGCACCACTGTACTGAAACCTTAATTCTCAATATGATGGCATCAGGAAGTAGTACCTGTGGGAAGAGATTAGGAATGGGATTAGGGCCCTTGTGAATGATACCAAAAGAGATATCTGACCTCTTCCACCAATGAAGACACAGCAAGAAGACACTGTGTGTGAGTAAGCAGGTCCTCACCAGATATCAAATCTGCCTTGGTCTTAGACTCCCAGCCTCCAGAATGGTGAGAAATAAATTTCTTTAAATTGTTTCTAAACTGCTTGGTTTGTGGCATTTTGTGATCGCAGGCTGAATTGACTAAGCCATGAACACATCACCAATTAAAGAGGGATCTGAATATGAACTCATAAAGTATTCACACCAGAATGAAAGCCTCTGGCTCATAATTCAGTGTTACAATTAGGTGAAGAGGTCACCAATGTCAATGTGATGCCCAAGTAGAAAAGATTTCAATGCCTTGGTCATGGATCTATATAGAATGAAAACTCTGTCTCTATCAGCCTCTCCAAGATGTCCAAACGGTTCATGATGCCCCTTCCTTCTTCATGTTGAAAGCATACGGGTGCCAAGAGCGCCTGGTGCCCAGGGATTTCCTGGGACACAGAACTTTCAGCATTTTCTGAATGACAAGAGTAAATTCAAAAGATGTTCTATAATTCAGGTATAGAACCAAGTTAGAGCCGAAAGAAGCTGCTGAGAAATCAACTTGCCATCTCAGCTTTGTTAATAAGCAAAACCCAAAATCAAACCAGTCTGCTAAATTATTACCATCTCCATCCTTACCAATAAGGATGCCGTGGATGGCAGGAAGCATTAATCCCCTGAAAGTATCTCATCAGGGGAAAAACCTTTTCTGCCATTAAAATCCTTAGCTGCCCCTGGCCTGATTTCTTTTAAGCAAGGTTTCACAGGCCTTACACGTTTCATGGTTATTCTCTCTAGTTATGCAGCCTTTATTTATTCTTTTTCCTAGTGTCTCATTTTGGTCCCCCTCCTCCTTTCATTCCTTCAGTTCAAATGGACACAACCTGGTTCCTATCACCTAGAGATGAATTAACCTTTCCAAATACCCTGACATCGCCTTCTTCGGAAAGTTCCCTGGAGCCCTGGAGCTGTTGGAGAAGAGAGGCAGCTTGGCTTTGACTTTAATATACATTTTGAAATCCCTTTTGCAGGACGGCTGGAAATAAGGAACTAATAACCAAGCACTTCTAAAATTACCGGTAAATCGGAAGCATTCCACTTGCTGCACGGCCTTTGAGAGTCTTTAATTCATCAATTAAGTGATCAAAGATCTGGTTCAAGACACGATTACATTTCTTTTGTTCTCTTTGCACACTCATATTAAAATTGATAGCATTCCAAAAATCAAATGGGTTCCAATGCTAAAAATAAAAACAGACAAAATGACACTTTCGCATTCATCACTTTCCAAAGGTGAGGCTAGGATTGGGCCTGGGTATCCGGGGATACAAATACTGGGATAAACCATTCTACATCCATGATGGCAAAGGAGAAACTTGAAGTTTCCACATACCTTACAGGGACTGCGATGCATGGGGGTGTAGCCAGGCCCTTTCAGAACCAGAGTGTTGGCGAGGGCACAGACAGACAAGTCCTGGCTACCTGCCAAAGCCAAACCCAAGAGCAAATAACGTCAGGAATACAGAATGGAGGCCTTTCAGTGGCTGCTGATGACCTTTGTCGCTTACCCAGGATTAGTCTTCTTTATGCCTCTAAAAACAAAACAAACAATGTCAGGGCCCAAGAATCAGAAGGAAATGTTTCTTGAATTACCACAATTCTTCTTAATCCCTATTCCCTGGGAATGAGTTATTATGACTGCATTTTGTCTGATATCCTCAAGTATTTAAGGAGGGTTTAACAAACTATGTCTGTAAAAGGTCAGATTAAAATATTTTAGGCTTTGTGGGCCCCTCAGTCTCTGTTGCAACCACTCAGTTCTTGGTTAGCATGAAAGAAGCTATTGCAAATGAATGGTCATGACTGTGTTCCAATAAAACTTTATTCATAAAAAACAGGCATCTGTCCAAACTGGGCCTTCTGTCAGTCATTTTCTGACATCTGCTCTGCTCTGGTCATGCCTAGAACCTCCACCTGGAAACCTTACTCTATGTACAGCACTAAGTGTGGGCACTTTGCAAGCACGCTTTTCTTCATGAGCTGGATAGCTTGTAGACCCATTCTCACTGAGAACACAGCCTCAGGACAGAAAACAGGATTTGGTCTGGGGTGGGGGGGAGTCAGTGAGCTCCAAGTGCAACTTCATCTGGTTTCCTCTTCAAAAAAGTCCATTTTACTCTCCAAATTAAGTTTTAGACTAGGTTCATTGCTTCTTTGTAAAGAACATTAGATTTCACATTGCATCCCAGTTATTTATAACCTGAGTTTGGGTCTTACCAGATATGATTTTGTTTTGCTCTGTCATCAATGGAGCAAGCACATGTGGTTTTGATTGACAAAATTGTGATAAAATTCACTATATCCTTAAAAAATGATTGAAAAGTTTTCAGGCTGATGCACAGAATGGGGGTGGGTGGGGACCAGAGGATTGAATTTCAACAAAGACATGCCAGATTTTTCTTCCTGCTCTTATTCTTCAACATTTTCCCACTACTCAGTATCAAATTAGATACTGGAACAATCTGAGAATCATGTGTTTCTCTTTAAACTTTTGGCATAGTCCATCTCACAATGGTTATGCGTGGGTACACTAAGGTTCCCCTCCAGGGACCAACACTGGGTGACATCATATGTTCTGTCACAAATAATGGAGCATAAGTAAGTGCACATTCTCTGAGACATTCAGAATACTTGCAGTCACCCTGGTTTTCACTCTTTTCATTTGCTGCAAGTCCATGTTCATTTTGTTGCCTGAAAATCCTTTTGGCCTTCCAATGTTTTGTTTTTCTAATTTGGAAACTGGTAGCTCTTGCTACCCAGCACTTTTCTGACAACCTAGAAAAATCACAATTTAAAAAAAAAAATTAGGGGCCACATAACAGATCCATCTGCGCTGTCAGGCTCTATTGAAATATCTTCCCGAATGAGCTCAAGATTCTGAACAAAATACAGTAACTCCACTGAGAACACTGTAGTGAGCAACCACAAAACCTAGCTGCCCTTATCTGTGATGGTTGAGTGGGCAAACAAAAAGCAAGATGGGCATCAGAGCTGTCTGCCATGTGCTCGTTTCCCACATGCACTGACATGTGTCTGAGAACCACCATCCCATCTCCTGCTCTTCCTGATATAGAACTGGAGAAGGAAATACAGTATCTCATCAGTCACTAGGGAAATACTTTTAGTTTAAACTTTTTTTTTATTTTAAAGAGAATAAAAACAAAGCAAAACACAACAAAGCAGATCAGAACAGAACAATGCAAGCAATACAGGTCCTCAAAACACAATGATAGAAAATTAATAATGGCTACCCTACTGTCTCTCGTTTTCTTTGAAAATGTTGTTCATACATGCAAACACAACAAACTCAAGCAAAACAAATCAATACAAAACCAGCCAAAACAAAAGAGTGAAAGCATGATAGGCCTCAAATCGGACAAAAAGAAATCAACAATGGCTACCTTAATGACCCTTGTTTTCTTCAAAAAAGCTGTTCATATCTTCTCACATATTGCAATCAAGTAGTAGAAAACAGACTTAAACCAATCAAGTCAAAAAATAAAAGCATTATTGGACTTCAGAATGTGAAGATAAGAAAGCAGCTATGGCTATCATAATGTCTCATTTTCTTCAATGTAACTGTTCATATTTTGATATTTAATAAAATCTGCTCTCGTAAACTCTTTAGGAGTAGTTCTAAGCATGTATAAGTGTATACTTGTACATCTAACCTTTCTGTACTAGAGGCAATAAGAGAACAAAGCACAAGAAAAACAATAAACAATTAAGACTGATACATAACAGTAATAAAGAGCCCAAAACAATAACAATATAGGCTTTCTAAGCTAGGTGATGGGAAGATACCAAAGGTTGTTATTTCATATAGTTGTCTTCCAGAGTTGCTCAGTTTACCAGGTATAGGCATACAGAATTGGACCGGTCCTATGACTGTTAACTGTCTTTTTCTAAGAATTAATAAAATTAGTAGTACAAACATCTTATCTGTCTTAAGTGTGTGTGTGTATATATATATATATATATATATATATATATATATATATGTTTATATCTTTTCTTTTACACTAGGGAAATATTGAGGATGTACATAGACACAGTCAAACCTTTTTAATTTGGAAATGTGCATTGTGTGTGAAGGGAATAAATATCCTTAAACTCTCTTCCACATGTCTGCTTTCCTTCCAAGGGGCTACAATGCAAAGAGGTTGCAGCAACTCCAAATTTGGCTTCCATGTTTTCCTTTAAAAGATGAAAAGCTATTGCTTGGCAGTTTTTATACATGATTTCTTTCACAATGACTAATGTATAAATGTGCTATATAGTTGTTTCAAGTGAATTTGCCAATAATCAGAATTCTGAGGCCAGGTAATTTCTGATTTAAAACTAGCTTTGAAGCCAGGCATAGGGGCACATGCCTACTATCCCAGCCACTCAGGAGACTGAGGCAGGGGTACCACAGGTTTGAGGGCAGCCTGGACAACACAGCAAGCCCTCTCATCTCAACTGATCCTGTAGCAACTTCCTTTGGTTCACTGTTCTACCAGCAAAACTAATACCCCGCCAACTGAAAATTTTGTCTTTACATGGAACCTTCTCAATTGCTTTCAATTATTATTTTCTTTCTTTGACTTTTTTGTGATTTCATTACATTTGAAGTGAACTGCAGCAAACAAAACAACATGGGAAGGCTATTCTAGAAACAGATACATTGTGGTCTTAGAAGACATATTCTCATCTGCTAGAAGATGAAACATATCTCTACACAAATGTGCACAAAAACTCAAGCTGTTTACTACCACTACTCTCATTGCCAGCAATGGATTATGCTTTCCACAGCCGGCTCCTATGGTAAACTAGTAAAAGTCAAAAAGATTCCTTAATTCAGAGGATGCTACCAATTAGCATTCTGCTTAAGCTATTATTCTGGTCAACTTTGAAAATTAGGGGAAAAATTACTAATAAATGCTTTTGAGAAAGCATGGTTACCCTTCCAATTAAAGTCAGGCCAGCCAGGCCTGGTGGCACACGCCTGTAATCCCAGCACTCAGAAGGCTGAGACAGGAGGATCTTTGCGAGTTTGAGACCAACCTGGGCTACAAAGTGAGCTCAAGGCCAGCCTGAACAGCATAGCAAGACCCTGTCTCAAAAAGGAAAGGGCCGGGGATTTAGTTCAGTGGTCTAAGTGCCTGCCTGGCAAGTGTGAGGTCATGAGTTCAATCCCTGGTTCCACAAAAAAAAATAAAAAATAAAGTCAGGCCATACAATCCTAAAACACTGACTGATACAGAAACAAAAGATAAATAATTCATGGTGGAAGAGGAAGAAAATAGCAAGGATATATATAAGGCAGGAAGAATAATATAGATAAACTCCAGTACTAGTAAAAATTAAACACTAAAGGACAAAAGTTCTTCTTTTAGCTTTTTAAAGAAAACTAAAAAATAAACAGAATTTATCTAGACACTTACAAAGTAATTGAAAAGTAAAAATATGGTCAAAGATCCTACAGATCAGCAGAAACAAAAAAGCAAAAGTCAAAACAAAAGCACCAAATAAATAAAGAAGGTACTATACTGATGAAAGATACAATATACAATGAGGCATAAATCATTAATCTTTATACATGCAATGCCATTTCCCAAAGTTGAAAAATAAATGTAAAGGAAGTAACAAAAATACATAAAACATAGAGTATCTGTTTAACAGATTAGCCAAATATAAATAACAATACATAGGATTACCCACATATGAAGTAAGCATTTTAACACCCACTAAATGTTAATATTATTTTAACCAATATTACCTGAAGAGAGATACTAACTAAACTCCAATCAGTAAAAATTATATAAGACACATTCTCCATTCTCTGTCTATGTATAATAAATTTTAGCAAAACAAAAATAAAATTAAAAATTTGAAGAACACATTTTCGGGTCTGCTGGTTCATTGAAATCCTCACAAATTATTTAGGAAATAAGAGCAATGATGTCACTGAAGCCACGCTTGTCAGCTGTACCTAAAGCTATACCCAGAGACAAATGTACCACCTTAATTGTTAGCCTATTATATATTAAAAAATCAAAATAAATCATCGAAATTTTTAAATCCAAGTATTATATACTATACTTACATATGTGTATACATATTCAGTGCTGGCAATATTCTCTTTAAAAACTCCATCTGCCAGCCCTTGACAACCAACATTTATATCCACGGATGAAACATTTGACAGCTGCTCTCTGTTGCTTCTGTTGGAGAAAGGAAGCCCTGCTAGTAATACACTGATGTGCTTGGAAAACACACTAATAACAAATTGAATAGGAAAAAAAAAATACCACCGAAGCCAAGAAGAGTCTGCACTAGCTCTAGAGATACTGAGGAACCTGGATGAGAGATTCCCAAACACTGGTCCATACATGTCATGTCAAAGTATTGGACTCTTAATTCTAAAAGTCAGATCCCTAAGTCTTATCCTAGAACTTCCAAATCAGAATCTGCAGCCTGTATATATAATAGTTTTCTGGTGAGTTTAAGACAGAGTCACTTTTTGGAATCACTAGATACAGGTCTTAAACTATAAGCATCAGGCAATAAGAAAAAATTACCTAAACTTAATGCAGAAAACAATAGAGAAGACCTAACTTGTGGCGTCAGGAAGATTGAAGAGGCTGCTTAATCACTGAAAAAAGAACAGAATGAAAAACATGAAAAAGAGGAAGAGGAGGAGGAAGAGCATCCACTATCCAAGAAAATGAAGGAATCCTTTTGAAATTAAAAAGAAATGCTTGTGAGAGGTTTAATAAAAGCAGAGAGGAGCAGACCAAAACTACTAGAAACTAAAAGAGTGAATCAAAAAGCCAGAAAGGATTTTCCCATGTAATAAGAATTCACAAACAAATAGAAAAGTGTGGTCTTTATAATACATCTATTTGACAAGCCTGAACCACATTTCTCAGAATGCCACTTTTTGTTCATATGCATATGTACTATTCAGACAGCACTAATTACCCATCTAACACACCCACCGTATGAGACTGAGTCCACAACCGTTCAAGCTTTATAGATGAGGAAACTGAGGCACAAAGGAATCACGTGGTTTGCTCAGGGGCTCCCATTACTATTGGGCTTGAAGCTAATAGCTCACGAACCTGCTATTTTAATTACTCCAAATCTCAGAGATCAATAAAACCAGAAAAACTATTTTTGTCTCATTTATTGTCTTAGTATACTCAGAACTATATTGCTAATATATTTCAGAAACTTAATGTATTTGTTTAGCAAATGTACTGCCTGTATGTTTTCTAATTCACTAGTTAATTTCTACTGTTTTAACACAACTCACTGGTAGATCTTTTTCTTTTTTAATGCATTGCCTTTCCTCAATTAAAAAGTGCACATTCCTAAAACATTCAAACTAAAAAGAAAGTGAAAACACTCCCTGATTCTCGCCTCTCCTAACACTGCTGTACGTCATCCAAAAGCATTATTTATGCATACTGTAGAAAGAAAGGCATGGAAAGTGCTTAGGAACAATTACAAAAGAGGCTTCAGGTGAACGATGGGAATATAGATGTTCACTTGGTTATTACTCTTAACTTTTATATATAACATTCCTTTGCTGAGTGAAATTAATTTAAAAGATAAGCTGCCTTTCATCCCAAATAGCACACTTCTTAATAGCGTCACTGACTTTATTAAACCTTCTAATGGCAATCAGATATGAAGGTGTATCATGCTACTCTGCAGTTCCTGGGACTCTCATTAGAAAGTGAAACCATGTGCGATGAGAAGAAAAAGTATCATCCATGTTCAGAATTGCCATCTGCAACTCCAAATCTTTATCCTCTCAGGAACAAGCAGGACAACAAATTCTTTACCGGGACATTTTAATAAAAGTAATATTCAATAGAGTCATATACTATATGACTGCTCAAACACTAAGCACTCCAGTAGTATTGCTTATTTCAAACAAAAACAACAATAAAAAGATAGGACAGATGCAGGTCTAAGAATCTTCACATGGTAGTTCATTTATATGTATGCTAAACGAGTGAGGTGGGATATTTTATTGCCATTTTACAGACAATCTTTGTGAATCACAGCTTCTCTAACTAATACATCCTATGTCCCATGGTCACCAGGCCTAGCTCCTGTTTCCAACCCAGGCTCTCACCCAGGAGTCCAGTTGCTTCTTCCACTGTACCCTTGGGAAGGGTGATTTTTTCAGTGTGAATCAACTAAAGCAACCATGGAAGGGAAAACAGAAAAACCATAGTGGGTAAGGAATAGAATGTCTAGGAATCCTGTAGAACCAGTTAGGGGACAGCATGGACAAAAGACTGCCCCAGTCACACCACAGAAGCAGTGGAAAGAGGAGCTACTGTATCACGGATGATCACTGGAGAACACAAGCAGGGAATCTGGAGGTTCGCATCAATGCACCAGCATTGCTGTTCCAGGCTCAGTCTTTACCGAGGAGGTTTGTCTGCTTGTGATTCCAAGAGTTATCCCTGGAGTCTAGACGATGTGCTTGAATGACATCTGCAAAAGGGTCAAAGGTGAGGTGACGTAACTGGCATTTTCAGCTTTTTCAGCAAAGGCTGATACTGCCTACAAGATTCCTAAGAGGAGGGAGAATCCAAAACATGGGAAACGGGAGCCAAAGAAGGTGACAAGCATTGACTGCAACACCGCCCTCTGATCCACGTTGGTACATGTTTTTGTCTTCCTCATGCTTGTCTCCCCTCTTCTCCATTCCAAAAAGAGATTCTGGGTAACAAGACCATCATTCTCTAATCTAAATGTGTTCCTTCCTTTATCCAATGGTACAAACCCCAAGACCTTTCAGTTTATGCATCCAGCTATAAGTCCAAGATCATCAGTGCTGTTACTGATGCACTGACTGTAATGTTAATAGTCACTTACATATATGATATACGATAGTGGCAGAAAGAAGAGAAAGAGGAAAAAAGGAGAATACTTGTTAAGATACAGAAACAAACATGAGATGGAGCAGCTAAGAAAACAGGACCTGATGCTGTAGTCATCTGCAGGTGGATACAATACTGTAGCAGGTACTTTTTCCCTTCACCTCTCCTCCCAAGTTCTCCGCAATTTCATCCTGCTCTTCACCTGCCTAGGTTTCTCTGTCCAATATGATGACCTAACCCTTCATTCCTGAGGGATTTGAGATATTGATATAGTCTTTCATTAAATTTTATCACTGGAACAGTACAAGAAGGTGCCCCAAAGAATCCCTTGGGTTCCATACCCCTTCTTGTTGCTATTATAGACCAGTAACTTTGACAGGAACAATTTCCCGTGCCAGCCCTGAAACACCCTTTTTCACATATTTGTCATATGGAAAAAAGTCCAAAATGGTTATGTGGGGTGGCTCACCTTCTAACTCACTGCAATAACTACAGTTTCTCTGATGAAAGCAATCTCACCTTAGGTACTAAGCCTCTAGAGCAATAGATACCAGAATTTCTGAGATGGAAAATGATACAATGTAATTGATTGATAGTCATTTTTTTTGTACCATTGATCAAACTCAGGACCTCACACTCACCAAGTGGGTGTTTGTGCTGCTGAGCTATATCCCCAGCTGATAGTCATTCTCTGTTCCAACCATTTTTTCACTTCAAGTACCTGACTTCAGAATTGTATCTACAGGGGGCTTCATTGAATTTATTTGTTCCTGAAATGACCCCTGATTCTCGCTCCTCCAGTTTTTTGATGATTTCATAGCGCCTAACTACCTGCATTAAAGCCCTTTCTGCCTAAAATACCTATAGTGGTTTTGCTTCCTGCACTAAACACTGAGCAATATAGAAAGAAAAGTTTTATGAGTGAGTCTTTGATTATACCTGTAATAGATACTATTCCCTTTTATTCCCTGTTATCTTCCAAACTTATATATTCTTTATATGGAAGACGACACAGAATTATATACTGATGAATAGTTCAAAGAATACACTTCATGCTATTAGACAATACCTTAACTTCACAAGATAGTCTCTGATATGAAGCTATGAAGAGAATCTTGAATAACCCATTTATTCTATCATTATGGGTGACTGCATTAATTGAAAGAAATATTTGAATAGCCCTTAGCACTCTTTCCTACATCTTTCTATATCCTTTCCTGAGCTACTGAGGCTGGAAAACTAAAATTGTACCTCACAGACTACACTGCCACTTCTGGGAGGCTCCATGCATCTCAATGGCTACATATATTGCTTTACTTCTTTTCATGAAGGCAGTTCATACTCAGAAACTATGTGCTGTGGGACATCATTATGGGAAATAAAGTCTTCAGGGAATCAGGGAGGGTGGTACTGGTGAAAGCATGACAGATTAAGGAAATCAGATTGAAACGCAAAATTACTTTTGCTTCCTGATGATCTAGTCTGAAGTAGTAAGGTTCTGGCTAATCCCTGTTGGATAGGATACCACATTTGGGGTTGCAACTAGCGGCATTCAGCAATGGCAACTGATAATGCAGTTGAGTTGAAGTTTCCAAGTAGAGGCTGGGATAGCCCAGAGTGTATTTATTACACTGAAACAGTCCTTCCTAGGTTGATGTTAATTTATGATGTAGAACAGTAGTAATTAACCATCCATTTTCCCCTTAATCATTTAGTCATAAGAACCTTCCTTTGAGACCTAAGTATGAACTGAGAAAAACCTACTTGAACTAAATTCCATGTATACCACCTCTGCTTGGAAATGCACCGCAGTTTAGCACACTTAGTACATGGTGAGGCAAATCACCTAACATGCATCACTGGCAGCTCAGCTTTAATAGTTGGCTGCCATGCCATGGTTAAACATTAAGCCTCTGTAAGGGCCTTAAAGCCAGTTGAGAGCAATTTCTCAATGGACTAATTATTTTACTAAGAAAACATGGCTCTAATCCCAAACCCCAGAGGCTTTTACTATGCTTCTCCTAATAAGACTTGATGCAGTCTTCATACAACCTCACAGTATGTCAAGACATTTTTGAGTAATGGGTAAGAAAGTATGTGCTGGTGGTCACAGAAACTGTATAGGAAAAAGAACACAGATCTGGAACTTGCAAGTTTTCTTTACTTGATGAGGGAGGTGAGAGTGAGGGTAGTAGCTGAAGTCCTGACAGCATCTGCCACACATAGTAAATGGCTTTAAGCAGTACAATAGAGTATATGTTGCCCCACTAAATACTGTATTTTTTTGTTAATGGTCAAAGATTCAACTGCAGCAGGTTTTCTAAAATATTCCAAATCACTGACCTCTCCAAACACTTTACTGAGGCATCAGGTCCTTATATTTTCATGAATACATGTCCCAATCTCAGATGTGTGTGTGTGTGTGTGTGTGTGTGTGTGTGTGTTGCCAAAGTATCTATTTGTGCTACTTTATACTCTCCAGATCATTTCACTATGAAGTCATTAAAGTCATGTACTAGTTTGATATCTTTGGGAATAACGAGATAGTGAAGCTCCCTAGAAATTAAAATTATGGCTCAAGATCAGTGTTCACACAACTTCGGCAAAGTAGTAAAAGTATACTGCTATGCATGCCAAGTGTAAGCAAAATACTACTGATGCTCTGTATTCAGAGATAGAGACAAAATTTTTCCAGATCAGTATCTATACGATGTTCATTTGCTTCAGTAAAGACCCTACATCTGGAAATTTTAAGTTAACTGAAGTATCCACCTATTATGCTTAAAATAATTTAGCTATACTTTCCAAGAAACCATTGTAGAGAAGGCAGAAAACAATAGGAATTAACAGCTCCATCTCTTTCATGTGGCTTCTGATGATGTTCATCTCTAGTATTGCCCTAGGAATGTGGTACTGAGAGGCAGTGACAGGCATTCTAGCAATTTCCATTCAGTCTTTTCTAACAAGTCAGGAGTCAACATGGAGTCCTGCCATTGCTGTTGATATATATTCCAACAATACATTTATGCATTAGAGACAGAAATGAGAAATGTATTTAAAATCCCTCTGGGTCCACTATGAGACAGATTTGAGTCAAATCACCATCAGCTGAATTCTCTAAAACCCACATTCTGACAGAAACACTACAGTGTGTCTGAATTACCAAGACTTAGTGTTAGCTGAGAGCTAATGTCTAATACTTGCTGCAAAATCTAAATATTTCCCCTTTCTCCAAGTTCCTAGTTACTCAAAATGACTCAAGTCCCTTTGAAAAGGATTTTAAAAAATTAAAGACAGCTAACTGAGATGTTATTTTACATTTTTTCACTGTCAAGGTTATTTGATCTCCCTCTCAATTAAAAAACCTGAAAGTGAAAACACATAGATGTGGGACTTTATTAAGAGAGTATGACTATTGTGATTTGAGTCAGGCCTCAGTTTATCAGGTATGCAATCTTTCTGTTACTCATATTAAGAATCTAATTGGGCTGCCTATCTATTCTAATCCTAGCTACCAGCAAGTATTAAAACTGGTCAAACCATTATCACATGAGCTCTTATTTATATTATAATAACCATACCTGTTTGTTTCTAATGATTTTGAGGAGTTACTTTGCCTTTGCCACCCTGGGAACTATGCTACCTCACTGACATTGGGGAACCTTGCTGTGTCTCCCACCAGTATCATTAGCTTATAGAAAAATGCAACTTTGGCACTCTTCCAAGACTGGCGTATGCTTATTAATGTATCCCTAACTAATTGAAGAGATTACCTTCTGAATTCCCTCAGGAACCATGGTAGAGTCAGGCAAACTGGACAAATTCATTCTAGTACTTCCACCTTCCCAAGCAATTGTCTGCCCCATGTGGCAGTGAGTATTCTCACCTGAGCTACCATATTGAATCTAGAATCCATAATCCATAATGTAAGTAATGCATATCCATAAATCCAGACAAATTTTAAAACACACTCTTTCTTTGCCCTTCCATCTTCAGAATCTATTTATGCACACACTATTGGATATTTGCAAAAAAAAGAAATTAGCAAAACGTTGAAATTTTGCCTGGAATTGGCATTCCAGAGCATGCTAGCACACGTCTTCAGAGAAATGTCTGGAGATGACACTTGATATTAAGAATGGCTCATAAGGAGGACTAGATTCCCTTTGCAAGGAGCTCATTTTCAAACAAGACAGAGCAAGAAGACTACTTTATCCAACAATTTGGGATCTCATTGTATTCTGTACCGTCTGATCCTTTCCTCTACCTCTACCCTAATTCTGAAGTTTTGCTTTCTCCATCAATACTCTTTCACATCTGGCAGTGATTAAACTAACCTGGGAATTCAAAAACTTTAGGGATCAAACTTCAAGCTTACTTTGAATTCCTTCAGCTCTGTGGCTACAAAACAGACAAGATATTCTTCAGGCATGATAAAAGAAAGGCTCTAACTAAGCCAAGAGTTTAGAACTCTGAGAATAACATATTGTCATTCAACTGTCTGGCAGCACAAGGATCAACCACACTAGTATGCATCTATACTAGCATGAAACTACACCAATACCCATGTTTTTAACAATTAATTTCCTGAGTCACAAGTAATACAAACCCATGTTGGCTCATATTAAAGGGACTCATATTAAAGAATATTTGCTAGCTCACAGAATTGTTGCGCAAGCCAAAGACCCAGCTGAGAGCTACAAAGCTAAGAGTGATGTCTAGAATCATGGCAGAGCTCATTTTCCCTGTTGCTACCGCTGAGCACTGGACAATGCAGCCTGGGCAGCAGACAGGAGATGCAGCAATGGTACTACTGCTTCTGTGCTCCAGGAACTTAGTCTGTCTTCAACTGTCACCTCAACTCCCAGCTGGGGGCATCCTATGGGCGGAACCTGGGAATACACCTACCTTCTCACTGCTATGCAGCTCTAAAACACACATTTTCTACACCAAGCAGCTGATTGTCCTAAGACCCCTAACATTGCAGAAAGTCCCCCAACATAGGAAAGAGATTCTGTTGTAGAGATTTACCAAAATACGGATAGTAGTCACAGAATAAGATGGAAACAAAAATTAAAAGAAAAATAATTTTCTAGAATTGCAGACAATGCAGAAGGGGAATACTTTGTCTATAAAATTAACAGATTTACAAAATCAGGCCTATAACTAAATAGTAATGCAAGTGAAATGTACACTATTCATAATCTTGGCTACATGAGTAGAATTATAGCTGTGCTTGCAATGAGAAGGGAATGGGTACAATGGATAGGCTCATTTGTTTTACTATAGCAGGCATTTCACTGTACGTGGATCTTATAACATCATATTGTATAACTTAAATATACACAATATTTTCATTAAAAGCCTGGTGTCGGATTCCTCACTCCCTTAGAAGTGTCCCTGCCCTGTCCCCTTCTGAGATCTTGAAGGTGGTACGATGGCCCCTGTCCAAATCTTCTAGAAGGGATTTTCTTGCATGCAAACCCCTAAAGTCTTCCCTCAGTAAAGCTTCTATGTACTAAAAACTAAATTTTAAATAACCCTAATGCTGGTAAGATGTGGGAAAACAGCATTCTTCCACCTTGTAGATGTGAAATAGAGCAGTGCACATTTCAGAGCACTTGCACTTCTTGTTGGATGCCTAGCTGTATTTTCCAAACATTTTAAAGCAACACTATAATCCAAGAAAATAAAGTATTATTATCCCCAAAGTCAAGGAACATTACCAATCCTTCAGGTAAAACAAACCTCGTATCCTGCCTTTCTTTTGGAGAAGCCTACCAAATACTATTTCTCTTCTTTTTTTCCCCTGTATTCATGGGCTCATTCTACAAGCACCAACTGTGCACCCATTTGCATCGGACCAGCAGCCAGCAGTTGCGAAGACACTTATTATATTGTCAATACGTGTTTTGATTAATGGAGAAACCAGGATGCAAAGTTGGCATCTTCCAGTTCTCAGGTTGTTCTTGAACTGGCATATCAAATCCTATATGCTCTTAAATACTCTCCAATTTGTCTGCTACAAATCGGAGTAACAAAAGGCACTGGACATTTGTAGAGCATGGATTTCCCAAGTATTAGGCGATGAAGCCCAAAAGACCTACGCATTTCTAAAGCACCAAATTCATTGTCAACAGCAGCAAATCCTACTTGAGGTGTATCCAATAACAGATCTAGAGTTCCTAAGCTATTGTTCACAGACAGCACAAAAGGTCAAAGGCAATGTAAATACTGTATTTTAAAGGAGGTTCATTTCACCCCTAGTTGCAGCCCTCCAGGTATTTGGTTTACGCTAGTGTCTAGCTGATGGAATGGCGAAACCTCAAACAACTATGTAAGGAATGTGCAGAGGGCACCTGCCTGGTTGAGGGATTCAATATTTTCTGTGAAATTGTTGAAGACTTGATATTGTTTTTGTTATGTGAAATTATTTTTGGGCAATCCAAGACACAGCAGTAATTTGAAGGAAACTTTCTGGCATGTGTTCTAGATTGTTCTGCCCATTAAACTGATAAATCAAGAGATTTATTTCCTCCATAGGTCAAAATTATCATTACCTCCCTCTTGCCTTTTGGAGGAAAAGAACTTTACCCTTCTGTGTGATTTATTCTTTTCATGGGCATCCATTCAGCACAGAGCTATTGTTTCAGAGCAGGGAAAATGTATTCCTTTTACAGGTTATTCCTTCAGCTGGAATTTGTTTAAGTAGGTTCCACTGCACAAACACAAAAAGCCCTAATACATGCAGGCTGGGTCGGCCTCATGCCATCAGATGTCACTGCTGACGAGTGATGGCACTTATATAGATTTACACAACAAAAACTACATTAAAAATGTTAAGGTGGTGAGACAAAGGCACAAAGGCCTAGAAATTCACAGCTCGGGATTTAAACATACTATATCTAAGAGGAGCGGAGTGCATTAGGGTAATGGGAAGGTGACAGCGTCCCTATTATACCTACAGTACTAGACACTTAATCCCTAACTGAATTTCCTGGTGGTGCTTGCTTTGTCTCATTCTTGGGGGCTTATGTTTTTTAATGACATTATTGTTGTGTAAATGTTCTTGTTTTATAAAGTAATTTTGGGTTGATTATCGTCTGTTTATGCAATTAGTGTAATTACACCTAATTACAGAGTAGAAGCAACATATATAATTAGTTTATTAGAGGTATAACTGTGATATGCAATGATTTTAAAATCTGTAGGAAACTTTGTTAATAAATATCTATGAATGTGAAAGCAAAATATTTAGATGCCAGCTCTTTTATATATTTTTATATGTGCAGTAATAATTAGATTTACTGCCTGTCAAATTTAGTGCTAAAAATCATAGTGCCACATTAGAAGGAGTACAAATATAAAAACTGTGCTTAGAAAAATTAGAAACACTCTCTGGAGTTTTCTTTAAGGTTTGGTTTTGTAAATCTCTCTTCAATTAAAATTTCTTACCTACAGAGCGTCAACCTCAGGTGAATTTTGACAGTAAAGTTATAAATCAGTAAAGAGATTTATATACTACACTATGACATATAATACTCACTTGTGTTACATGGCACTTCTAACTTACAGTAGTGCACCCTCTACCCCTGTGTTTGATTTTTCCTCTTGATTCTGGACCAAAAAGAAAATAAAAGATGAACTAAAAATTCTTTGTCTATAAAAAAAAAAAGAAAGAAAGAAAGAAAAGAAAAGAAAAGAAATAGATCAAGAAATAAAAAAGATAATGCACACTTCCAAAACTCTGCCAAGAGTGTTCTGAATGAGAGTTGAATGTAGTTGCTGAAAGAAAACATTAACTCAATTCAAATGTAAAAACTGCATATTAATCCAGGTTATCCCCATTGAGTTCCCTATTAAATTTGTTTCTCTGTTATTGGTCACTTGAGAAAATATTATTTAACCATTTCTTCCTCCCCAAAATATTGAAACTAAAAAATGCAATATAAATAAACTGAATGCAGAGATTTACTGCTCTTGAATTACGTGGTACATTCTCCCATGTGGATAAAAACCATCAAATATCCCCAATTATTGCTTACTGCTGAGGCAGGATTAGAAGGTCTAATTTACACCATTGGAAATTTAAGCAATAATATCAGAAAAGCAACCCTTTAAACATTAGCAGCACATTAGTGCAAAAAAATGCTACTCTTCTTCTAGATAAAATAACTATGAACTGAGAATTCCGTCTTTATCAAGAGGAAAAAGTATTCTTAGCATTCATTACTACACACAAACATCAAAATGGGCTCTTGGCTTCAATTATTATTGAAGTATCAAGTCATGGTTTTCATCTTTTAGCTACAATAACTACCCTTTTAGAGTCACCCTAAGCATATTCAACACATTTTTTTATTCGTTTAATTCTTAAGGGAGAAAAGTTTTCTTAAAGATTCAGGGTCAAACAGGTTTTTTAAACTTAAGATCAGCAGGAATGACCATTACTCTGAATAGAAGCAAGTCAAATGTTTTCATTTATTTCTTGGTCTCTCAGTCAAAAACAAAAATCTTGATCTAGAAATTCAGTTGTTGACATACAAAGTTATCACACAGCCATGTAAATGATGCATATCTGGGCACACTTTCTGAGGATAAGGTTCGTGCCTTGTAATTATTTTATTTTCCCATAACACCATAAACACTCACTCAGGAGTTATCAAATACATGGTTATTCGATGAAAAAAGTGAGTAAACAAATAAATGGAAGATCAAAA
>RJWT010015251.1:0-20559 GCA_004365215.1 Cuniculus paca
TGGATCTGGTGGTAGGAGAGCAAAACATGGTGTGAAAAAGCAGCAGAGAATAATAGTACCAAGGATCAGAAGAGAAGCCATGTAGAAGCCTGGCACAACACAGGAACCAAGGTCATTTGGAGGAGGCACAAAGGGATCTTGGAAGTCAGTGGTGCTGACGACTTGTCCAGAGATGAAGAGCCTTTTAATGAGATGGCTTCTTAGACTGTCCTGCCCAACCCACCTGATCTTAAAAGGTTTCTGACCAAAAAAAATCAGGGAGTTGTATTGGTCCTGACACATATATAAAAGAGAAAATAAATGATTATTTTATTGCACTTAAATAATGCCTAAAACATATAAAATGTATATTAAGATAATTCAATATAATATTTCATATATCAGAATTAAAGATGTGGAGAATCAGGTATTTTCATACAGAGTAAGTTGGTAAAAGCTTTTTGGAGCCATTTGCATGAATTCCTCCAACACAAAGCACATATCATCTTTGAACCACTGATTCAAATTCTAATAAATCCTCAAGTGAAACATAGTCTCAGATGATCATGTATAAGAAGGTGGAATGGAGCACTGTTTATTGAAACCAAACCAAAGCAAAAAAAAATCATTAAGTGTTCACTACAAGGGGCTTGAATGCTTATGCCCTGGTAATTATTATATAACAATATATTGGAGCAGTATATAGTAATTAAAAGAAAATAGATGAAGCCGTCAGTAATGACAAGGACAGATAACTCATATATTAAACATGGAAAATGCAGAATACATTATATTAGATGAGCATACATATGATTCTTTCTTTCTTTGGAAAGTTGTGGCATTATACCCTCTCCATGGGTCAGGCACAAAAAGGAATCTATATACGTAACTAGCTTTCATTGCTTTTCCAAAAATGAGTGCACAAAAATTCCAAAATAGCCATGAAAAATCTGTAATTGGCAACATTTCTAAACATAGCTTTAAAAAATGTTCGAAGAATTTGCTAACCTCAGGTAACTGTGTGGTTAGTCAGTTTACAGACTAAAAACCTACAGACATTCCTTATTTGCTAACCTCAACTAGAGTCAGTGTTTAGGAACTCAGAGAAAGCCTAGGGGAAAAGATGAAGAACAAAAGATTAAAAAACAATAAAGGTATAGATAAAGATACACATAAAACTAGGGAAGAGTGACTCACAAGAGCGCAACTAAAATTAAATTGAGTGAAAGGGAATAAGGGAAATAAAATGTACAGAAGACAAAAGTAACTGCCTTAAAGAATAAATGGACACAAAGAGGCTAAAAACTATGTTAATGCTCTTGTTATCTCAACATAATAACGATAATCATCACCAAATAATACTAAACATTCTGGAAGATACATCATACTCTACGTTGTTCAACTTTGAAACCATCATGATTACTGTATGCTAGCTGGGTACAGTGGCGCATGCCTGGAATTCCAGTACTTGGGAGGTCGAAGCAGAAGGATTGCAAGTTCAAGTACCACCTTGGCAACTTAGTGACTTAATGAGACCCTGTCTCAAAATAAAAGAAAAAATTTTGACTGATTTTCACAATGAATACCATAAATTTTCTAAATGTGCTATCCATATATAGTATTATGTTGAAACACTTATTTTTGCAAAAGTATAGAAATACTGGTACTGTACTTTTTAAAACAATGATTACAACTAAAAACTACAAGACTTGGGTACATCAAAGGTTTGTCATAATTTACACAAAACAGACATCTGAATGAATCAATTATGATCACTCTGTTTGCATTGGCTATTCCCATATCACACGTGATATTGCATGGACCTCCTATTGGGAACATAGGAGAGCAGCTATTTAATTCTGAGAGTCAAGTGGAGATTCCTCAGTCCTTTTCATAACCTTTTCATTATATTAACATAGATTTGACCTAAACACACAACTAATTACTTATAGTATGACAAATCAGTGGTGTCCAATCTAATATTTACTTTTGATGCAATATATAGATTCCTTAAATTGAACCAGGAAGCTTGCATTCCACTGACAAAGATTCCTGTTGTCAAATCTCTTCTCTTGCAGGTTTGAAAATAGGATATGGAATTCCAGTTTTTCAAGTTTTCAGTAAAAACCAAACAGTACAACCCTGGCCTGCAGAGAATTGGTCTATCAGGTTCTTAGGGTGTGTAAATTTCTATATATAAGGTTTTAGTTAGCGTGGTTAGTGGGTAAAGAGGCTGTAATTGTTTCTATTCATAAGCTTGATTTTCCTTCAGTGGATACAAATTGACTAGAAAATTGAACAATTTTCTATGTGGAATTTTTAGAAAATAGTGCTCATCACAGAAACAGAATACAAATAGGTAATGAGACTGAAAGAGTTGTATAATTTAATGTATTTGTTTTACTCCAATTAGCATGTTTTGCTTGTGGAAAATAAGTCTGGCTTCCACAGACTCTCCATGGATCTCTCCCGAGTTTCCCAATATTTGTCTCAAGCCCAGACCCTTAATGGAACAATTTTATTCATCTAAGAAATGCACAAAGAAAACAAGAATTTATAAACTTACACAACGTGTTCCCACTTCCTTTTTCTCCCTTTTGACCTTTTTGTCCAGGATTTCCTTAAGGGAGAAAAAATAGTTTAATCAAGACAAGTCAAAATCAATGTCTCCCTCTCCTTCCTTCCCTTTCTTCCCTTCCTTCCTTCCTTCCTTTGTTCCTTTCTGCTTTTTTTTCTTTCTTTCATTGGGAATTGAATTTAGAGCCTTCTATATGCTATGCACATACTCTACCACTGAACTATATCCTTAGTTTCCCAAATGCTTGTTTTATGTTGAGATAGGGCATCACAGGATAATATAAAATACCAATGTGTAGCAAGTTACAGACAGTGAAATAAAATGACAATACTCATATTAATAACATTACTTTTGAAACCCCCTTATGAACCTGATACACTATCTTAACTTACTTATAAATGTGTTAAATGTTCCATTTTTGTAAAACAAATCTACACAAAGCCAAAGTGTAAATTTGCTTTATGCTTATTTATCCTCATTTTCTTCTCTTTGATTGCCTTCCTCCCACCCTAGAAAGCCCAGAATCTCCCATTCATCCTAAACTTTGTTCTTTTATTTCCATTTTAATTTATCTATATAATTTTCCATTCCTTTAGGGCATAGCACCTCAAAGGCTGAGGAGTGAATGAATTTCTGGGTGTGCTGAGTTTCTAATGACCTCAGTTTGAGTAAAAAATATAAAAGTTCATGGTGCAGCCAAACCTCTATGCTGGTCAGTTTTGCCCTTATGACTCCCCAACCATTTACACAGGGGCATGGTATAAACAATGCCATTATGTACGACAGGCAGAGTCAGACCGTGGTCTTCACTAATGGTTTGCTACTTCATCCACAGTTTCAATTTAAGAGATATATCCAGGGACATGGGGATATAGCTCAGTGTTTGATCTGCTCCTTACAAAGTCAAGAATCTCCATTCTTCTTTAACCTTTTTCTAGATAAAGTTTATCACACTATAAAATGAAAACAAAATTCCTCCTATTGCAGAGTTGCCTTGAAAATCAGCACCTGTATTCATAAAGCATAAGTTTATAAGTGGTGGTAGCCCTATTATTGTTTCTGCTTTTCAATGACCACAGCATAGCTAGAATATGGAATCTGTGATTTTTACTCTCATTAAATGAAAACAGGACTTTTCAACACAGATCACATTTTGTGATCTGATTTTTAATTTTAAAGTTTTAATACTAATTGATTTGGTTTTGCTTTGATAATTTAATTGTTTTATACTTTCCTCTGAGTTTTGTGTTGAATACTTATTCTTATGTACCTCTTCAAGATTTCTGATTCCTTATCCATTACATTTAAAAAAGTATAATATAATGTGGAAAGAGTAGTACAAGATGTAAAGAAAATAATAAGTACAAATTATTCCCAATTGAAATTTCAGTTTGAAGATTAATAATATGCCAACTATTTGTTATCAGAGTACTGTGATGAGAATTTTTAATTCTCAAATTCATTTGCATGATATGATTATATTTTTATATCATGAAAATTGCATTAAATTTGAATTGTGATTGAGTCATTTTAGGTACTATTACATTTCCAAAAATCATCAAGTACCACCAAGTCTCCAGCATTCCTCTTATTTTTCAAATGATGTCCTTTTATGAAGTACAGTAACAAATTTTTAAATCACTCATTAATAAAAGTCTAAGAAACTTTAAAACAGTATTTAGAAGAGGGAAGTTAAAACAAACTGCAACTGGTCAGTTCTAATTCTTTACAGAGAATATAATAAAATGCTCAGTTTAATTTAGCCATTCAAGCATTAGTTTCACAATTGGAAAGAGAGAGAGACTATAAACGATTCTTAGAAGTCTTACTTACTCTAGAGCAATGTCTTGGGATCTTGAGAATAGAAAAGTTCAAGCTAGAGCACTCACTCGCTTATGATTTAATCTTACTTTGTAGCTTCATGTAATTAGGAAAGGATTTACTACAGTTCAAGCAAAATCTGATTTTTGCCAGATACACTAAATAAGCATTGTTATTTGAAGAGATCATAGACTAACATACCATTTTTTACTCTAAACTTAGAGAAAAAATTTTATTTTCTTCACAGAATCATGTGAAATTACCTAGGAACCTGTAAGTAGCTTTGCAACTGTGTCAAATTTAAGGTTTTAAATATATTTGTCTGTTGAATTCAGATTGCCCATAAATGAAATCCAGCAATCCTCGAGTCATGTAGATAATTTCAAGCAAAGTAAACAACAAACACTTCCTCCCATATTACCAAAAGGGCCTGATTAAAGCTGATGACTTAGTGGTGGTTGGTACATAAATACACCACTCATTTCAGGTAATCAAGTCTCTAGTGGAGACTAATTACAGGTTGCTTACTTGAGGCTAGCTGATTTTTCTCCAAGCTAATTGGCATAGACACAGTTCATATACACTGATTCGGTAATACCACAACATATTTATTAGAATTGCTAAACTCCAAATCACTCATAACACCCAATGCCAGTGAGCATGTGGAACAACAGATACTCTCTTCATTGCTGGTAGGAAGGCAGAACAGTAGAGTCACTTTGGAAAACATTTTTTCGATTTCTTACCAACCTAAACATATGTTTACCATGTGATCCAGCAATCACACTCCTAGGCAAACGCATAGCAGCATTATGAATAATTGCCCAAATGTGGGAGCAACCAAGATGTCCTTCCCTATGTAAATAGCTAAATGGTTTGTAATCAACCCATAAAATGGAATGTTATTGAGTCATAAAAAAAATAAGTAATCAGACCATAAAAATATCGCAATCTTAAATATATATTGCTAAGGGAAACAACCTTGTATAATTACAACTATATAATTTAATTGTATCACACCATATAATGACAACTATGACATTCAGGAAAAGGCAAAACTATGGATAGTAAAAGAATCAACAGTTCTCAGGGGCTTGGAGGCAGGTAGTAATAAATAGGTGGAATTTAGGGAATCTGTTGGGCAATGAAGTTATTCTATATAACATTGTAATGAGGAATACACAATATGCAGGGCGTGGTGGCTCACGCCTGTAATCCCAGCACTCGGGAGGCTGAGACAGGCAGATCATTGTGAGTTCGAGACCAGCCTGGGCTACAAAGTGAGGTGAAGGCCAGCCCGAACGGCATAGTGAGACCCTGTCTCAAAAACAGGGCTGGGGATCTGGCTCAGCGGTCTAAGCACCTGCCCGGCAAGCGCAAGGTCGTGAGTTCAATCCCCGGTGCCACAAAAAAAAAAAAGGAATACACAATATTATAACTTCCTGCAATGTGCAATACAAAAAATAACCCCTAATGAAAACTATGAACTTTCATTAATAATAACGTATCAGTATTGCTTGATTGTTACAAATATACCTACTAATGCAAAATGTTAATAACAAAGAAAATTGTATGTGAGTAAGTGGTAAATGGGAATTCTATACAGTCTGCAATTTATCTATAAATGTAAAATTTATTTAAAATAAAATCTATTAAAATAGATCTTTTTTTCTTGGTAATAATTTACCATGAAATTAGGAAAGCATAAACCTACTCTTTTCAACTTCCTGTGTGAAATATGTAATCCAAGCTTGGGCTATTGTCATAATCTGTCATCATGGATATAACTATTGAAATGCTGAACAATATCAATTTTTAAGTACTAATAAAAATAGTAGGCAGTTTATTTTCTATAAGGTAGAATTTCAGTTTTCTGTATTTGGCCACACTAACTTAACAGGGTTTGACAGTATAGTTAATGGTGTATTTACACTCTACTTGTTTTTCTTTGCTATTTCTTTCACTTCATGTGTTGTAATATAAGTACAATTCTTTTTTGTTGTTTTTGTTTTTTTAATTAAGTTTATTGGTACATTTTAGATGTGCATATAATCATATTCATCATAGAGAATTTGTACCTGTAGATGATATATTTTGATTCCTCTTTGTTTCTCAATCTCTCTCTCCCTCCCTACTTACAAAGCTTGGTTTCCTTCTTGGTGACTTATGATTGTCTTGAGTGCATAAATCCTGTGTGTGTTTGTGTTTTAAACTATTGTCCTTTGAAAAATAAAAATTTTCTTCAGGTGAATGGAAATCAGTCTTAAAATATTTCAGGCAACAAAATAAACTGGACATGAGTGTTACTATTCATATTATGATGAAGTATTTTGGAATCCAAGAGTTTAAAAACAACTATGTTGTGGTTTTTAATTTTGCATTCTAAAGCAAAATACATAGCATTGTAATACCTGACCTGCCGGTATTTCCTGTTGGTCCCGGGTAGCCTCTAATTCCAGGAAAGCCAGCTACTCCTCGGTCACCTTTAAGTCCTGGAGGACCTACATGATTAATGAAGAAGAAAGAAAAAGAGTAGCAATTCATTTTTCAAATAGATATGAGAGTATGAAGAATGAATATGAAATAAGTGAATCTCCATGTGCAGGATAACATCTTTTTTAAGATGCCATGTGTGCTACTGAAAGATAATATAAGAAATAAGTATGAACATTAGTATGTTGTAGATATTCAACAACATTGTTAGTAGAAATAAAAACAGGAAACCAACTAAACCTTGGATTTCTAACTGATTTATATGATCAATCCAGGATCTTCTAATAGCAGACTTTGCTAGCCATAATGGTAACTTGCTGAAGAATAAATTTCAAAGATTTACATTAGAAAAATCCCCAATTCAAACAATGAAGTGTTGAGTACTTATTTAAAAACTGAAGCCTTAGTTCTTGAATAAACTCATTATCTTTCATGAATTTATTGTGTTCCAAAGCAAAACAAGTGTAATCACACAAAAAACAGATTTACTTGTGGGTATAACATAGGTGCATATGCAAATTCAGGGTTTTAAATATTTAAATAAAGACTGAAAATAGACATTATTTTAATCTATGGTAAAAATGAAAACTGCATGTAAAAACAAATGTTATATTCTTATGAGATAGAATTTTTTTTATTCCAGAGTTTAGTGATTTGACATAAACTAACAGAATAGTTTAAATGTTCTATTTTATCTTAACTGTCATTATCAGTTCATAAAGATTTCAGTAAATCAATGTTGAGTTGGATTCTTTGGTAAACTACTTTATGAGAAATGCATTATTCTTCTTTTTTCCAATGTCAAACTTTTAATTTATATTATTTTAATTATATTAGTTTATTTAAAAAATTTTTCCTTGGACCAGGATGTAGTTCTTTGGTATAACACTTGCACAATGTCTTAGTTACTTTTCTCTTGCTGCAGAGACAAAATATTCAATGCCCAATATTAAGGAAGAAAAGGTTTATTTAGTTCCCAGTTTGTGGAGGTTTCAGTGCATACTCAGCTCACTCTAAGGCAGAATGGCATGGCGAGGGACAACAGTTCATGGCGGTGGAAGACAGTTAAAGCAACAAGAGCAAAAAGGGAGAAGTGCAGATAAGACTCTTTCCACTCCTTATATTATATATAGGCTACCCACCCTAGGGTAGGTGTAGTGTTCACACCCATAATCCCAGCGTTGAACCATAAATCAGTCACAAACTCTAGAAGCCTGCCCCCATGACTACATGAGACTTTGTGGGGATATCCAGATACAAACCATGACACACAAGGAAGAGGCTTTGAGTTTGATCCACAACATAGCCAAACAAAACAAAACAAAGCAAAACTACTTTTATTGAGGCTCATTCATGTAGACACTTAAAATTATGCTAACTGTCCTCTAAGAAATGTTCACTTTATGAAATAGTTAAAAATATTATTTGACCCAGTCTAAAACTTGTATTCTAACAGAAATTAAGCATATGTCTAAAGAGATAAGTAAAGTGCTAAATTATGTTTATAAGTATTAGAAGCACCAGGACATTTTAACCCAATTACTTAGTATTTCTGGTTTTTATACATGCTATACTGTACTACCAGTATACTTATCAGGTATACTACCTTGTAGCATGTACTGGCTGGATTGTTTGAGTACAGTTTAAAAAGTTCTAACATCCGTTCTCAGAACAAACTGATCAATCAGCCCTCTAACCTTCCTTCATTACAGTCAGACTCTGCACTTGTAGTTAGTGAGATCTGTAAGTTAAATTTACAAGCAAAAACACTGACAGTATGTTGTCTCATTTTGTAAAAATTTAAAAACTTTAAAAGATTAACCCACTCTTTGCAGAATACCACTCGCAAGTAGCTCCCATTTGTAGTATTTTGTCAATGACTTCAACAAGTATCTATAACACACACATGTTGCACCAGAGTCTGTCTATTCCTAGAGTTCAAAACATCTATATACACCCGTAGCTTCCAGTGTAGAGACAGTTGGGAGAGGCAGATGGTCATAAAAGGAATAGATTAACAAAGGTGATAATTTTGAAAATTATAACACTGGAAAATGGGAATAAAATGGAGGATGCCTTAAAATCTACTTTAGGGCGAGAGATCATAAAGACCTTGCAGAGAATGGCTCATTGACTACTTTACAGTGACCCTCAGAATACAGCTGTTTCATTAAGAAGCTGTTTCATTATGGCACCTTTTTAATAGGTGAACAAGTAAATCCCCAGGTGAAGCAAATGGAACATTTTCACAGATATCAATCAGTCATTAGACTATTAATGATGGAAGTTTCAGCAGATTCTATTTGACCTATGGAATTATATGTGTTGTTTAATGATGTTTCAAATGTGGCCCTTAAATATAAGCACCACCGTTGAGTTTTATTCCAAGAAACTAGATTCTCTGAACCTTTCCAGTGGAAATTAGTTCATTTCTGACAACAATCCACAGCAAGGCTAAAGGGTTAGACACCTGCTTCTAACTCTCAGGCAAAATAAGTACAATGACACACAGAGGCTCAGCTATGAAATATTAAAGAGTTCTAAAAGATCTTGGAAATCATCTAGTCCAATTCTTTCACTCTGTAGAAGCATAAACAGAAGGTCAGAGAGATCAAGTCACTTGCATAAGATTGGTCTTATAATTGTGCACATATGCTAGCAGCTGTCTATTCAGGATTTCTTCTGGGATTTTGCAAGCTGGTTAAGACCACAGACTTTGCAATCATGTCTTTCTAGGTTCAAACACTGACTTCTGGCACTTACCAACTACTGATTGGCTTTGAGCAAGTTATTTAACCTTTGCATCTGAAAAATAGTGTATTGTTTCTTCCAACATCATCAATTCGATGCTATGATCAAATGAACTAAACATTGTAAAACTTCACATGAATAAAAGAGGATACAACATCCTGGGCATTCTGCTAAGGAAATAATACTCTAAAATATTCTAACACATATTTTTGTTAAATTATTTTTAAAATAAGGCATATTTCACAATATATCCACACCAGTGCCTGAAATAAATAAATATATATACATATATGACTTAAATATACATATGTTGGTTAGTCTAAGTGTTTGACTATCTGACCTTGATGGGATCAAATTAATATAAAAATGGAGACTTAATGAACTTTCTCAAGATCAAAAAGTAGATTAGGCTGAGGCAAGATGATTGCTATGAACTCAAGGCCAATGTGAGCTGCATAGTCAGTTCAAGGGCAATCTGAACTACATCTCAAAACAGCAACAACAACAAATCAAATTAATACTGTGACTACCCCCTGTACAGTCTTTATTTACAGTCTTCAGTATCAAATTTGAGACAATCAGTTAATCTGACAAAGAACTAAACACAATACAGGAATTAAGTACAGAAGTTGCCATTAGATGAGATACTGGTGGCTTCAATATGCTACTGTCATGCACCAAACCAAGTGGCAACTTCATAACCTCACCCAAGAGTCAATTTATCACACAATCAACTGTAGCTAACTTTGTCATGGGGGAACTGGATAATATCTATTTGTATAGATGGGCAGTACCTACAGCTAAAAACTAAGCTGTTGTTAAAATAATCGAAGCTCTGTTAAGGTGTTTATTTATGCATTAACTAAAGCTTTCAAATCTTTATCTCATACATATGGTTCAGAAAGAGCAGCAAAAGATGAATATTTGTACAGTAAGTTGTAACCCACACTGAACTTTTGTAGTTGAGTTATAGCTTTGAAAATTAAAATTTGTAAGAGAGGCTGACAGATCCTCAATGATAGTGGCTCTGGAAGCTGCTGTAATGCTCGTTACTTCCCCTACTTATGATATTAATGCACCGTTGCTAAGATTCACTGAGTACCACTCAAGGAGAAGGAACTCTCAGGATAAAAACTCTTCCCTGATATCACTTCACTTTCAAAGGCACACTGACACCAACCTTCCAGCATATATATATGGCGAGTCTTCAAAATATGTTACTAGGACCATACCTCTTAGACCTGGAATGCCTGGTATACCGATTTCTCCAGCAGGACCTCTGTCTCCTTTTTCACCTCTGGGTCCAGGGGGACCTTTAAAAAAATTATGTTTCTCATCATAGTTGTAAAGTTCAAGTAAAACGCATTTGTCATTTGTCAAGACAATCATATAATGGAGTCTAAATTCTTTTATTTGTTGATCAATAACAATGAATAAAGCAGATCTTCCTGAATAGAAGAATACTCATTTTGTAACACTATTATGCTCTCTTTTGATAAGGATGACATGGTCCTCAACTAAGCCTCCTAAATACATATTACTTATGTGTGACTAACACTTTTCTAGATTCTAAGAACCTGGGGGAAAAGAAAAAGATACTACAATAACATTGAGCAACATTAGTATTGTGTATATAATAGGCAGATTTCGTTATATTATGCTAGATACTATGTAGAAGATGTATAAGTAAAGATTTATAAAACAGGTATGATATTCTCAAGGGAAACAAAAATTCATACACTAAAGATAGCCAAAAACCATACTGATGGTACTCATATAAACTCATGTATCTGTCAGAGAGATGAAGATCAGCATGATTGGTAAAAGATCAATGAGACATTTTTAAGGAAGTTGAATTTGAGGGCTAATTGACAGAATGAGTACAATGAAAAAATGAAAGGATTGTGCAGAAGTGGGAAAGATGTGTCAAAACATGGAAAATAGAAATATCATTTCAACTAAAATATTAAGTAGGACCCCTAGATCACTATAGGAATTACAAAATAAAGTTGAGCGATATCACAGAAAACTTTTCTTGGTTACCCAATTTCTCAGGTAGCCCCTAAGCGCTGCATTTATATTGACTTAGCAACACAGATATCTAATAATCACCTCTTCAGAATGACTACACTATGTTTCTCAGAATTAAAGGTAATCCTGCCTGCATTCCCTGTTCCATCTCGATTATACAGGGCAGTGTTCTTTCCTCCACTTAAAGTAGAGCATTTAATTTTCCTTTTAACCCCAGATTAAAAAAACAAACTTGGTACTATAGGACAATTCAATAGTGATGTGTTGAAGTGAGCATTTTTAATTTTGGCCAAATATGCAAACTCAAGGACCACACACAACTAAGTTTAGCATTCCTCTTTGGATACTGCTTTTTATAAATTTTAATCAAGTCAGGAATCACAATTTACACACAATTCCAAAAGGGCTAATAAAATATAAACTACCATGAGTAAGTGTACTCCGCCCATTTCTTTTTACTTCTTTTGATATCCTCATCCCTACTTCTCAATTTGTCTGATCTTTTCTATTTTTCAAGATGCAACTTGGGATTTAGAAGTCCA
Source organism: Cuniculus paca (assembly GCA_004365215.1). Classification (NCBI taxonomy): domain Eukaryota; kingdom Metazoa; phylum Chordata; class Mammalia; order Rodentia; family Cuniculidae; genus Cuniculus; species Cuniculus paca. Next base: position 12,196 of record RJWT010015251.1, read on the forward strand.
GAATATCTATGATTCTTCCCAATGTCACGTTTTGCCTTTCTCTTCATATTCAAAATTGAACAGTAACATTTAATAATATTTTATCATAAAAAAGTAAATGTGTTTAATGTATATTTTTAAGGCATGTAAAAACCTAAAGAAAATTATGAGGGGGATGTATAATTTATAATTCTATTGTTTTAAGAGAATAACCATTTACACTGTTTCTCTCTCTCTTTATTTGGCGGTGTATATTTTTCATGTAACCATCATATAAACTACATACTATTGTGCATCATGTAAGTAACTAGGGAATTTTAGGATATAGCATAATTTTTGAGAGATATATATTTAGATGTTGCACAAGATGTCTTAACTCTATATTAGTGAGAATACATGTGCATCACTTAGTCTAGCTAGCAAACTGTAGTTCTTCCAAGGACAGGGGATTTAGCATCTCCCATCATGATCAGAGCTGCACTCTGCCCATCACTACACAGTGACAAATGAGGGGAGAAACTGTGTGCAATTTATACAAGAATTTTGTTAAGAGAATAAAACCTACAGTTCTCAAAGATGGTGTTTTAAAAAGAAGTACTCAAGCAAAGACTTTTATTTAGTAATTAGGGATCCAAAGAGAGATGCAGGCACTCCAGGGATAACTAGAGTGAGTGAAATGAGAAGCAAATTTCACAGACCAAAGTAATACAGATAATGAGGAAGTTTCTTTGAAATACTGTATACAAATAGAGTTAAGACTATAGATGGATTTTAAGGGAGATGAGACCAAGAGAAAAGTAAAAGATCCTTCTAGGATCACAAAGTGAGCAACTGTCTGGACAGTGCTACAACTGATTAAAAATCTGGACCAGCAACTGGTTTGGGACAGTGAGTGGGGGTGGGTTGGGAAAGGGTCAAGGGTTGGTCTTGGGTTTGAAGAGTTTTGGGTTTGAAGAGTTTTGGATACTTATTTGAAATAAAAAATGGTGTCTAATTGTTAATGAAAAGTTGATTAGTTTAAATTTTACTTGTTTAAGTAAAGAATGTATATAGTATGTCTTCTACATAAACTGTAAAGAACAGTAATAAAGAAAATACCGCTAAAATATTACGACCCAAGATATAGATATCTACTTATGGGCGCCCTATCTCCTTCATCTACTTCCTTTTCAGATATAAATCTGAATTTGATGTTTCTTATTTTCTTTCATTTAAAAAAATTATTAAATATGTATGTGGATATACATACATACATTAATTAATGCTGCTAAATTGTGAGCATTAACATCAGAAATTATACAATATAGTCTCCTGGAACTTGTATTTTTTGTCAACACTTGGATTATCGGAGTTTTTAATTTTCCTAAACTAGTATATGTAACATGAAATCTCATGAAGTTCCCGATATCTATTCTCTGATGAGAAAAATATTGAAATCATGAAGTAGAGCTTAACAAGCATCAAAGGTAGAATGATCTGATATGGTTTTAGAGGGACAAATAGAAAAGAAAAGAATAGAAAAGAAATGATCTGACATGGTTTTAGAGGGAAGAATAGAAAGAAATGTGCATAAACAATATTCAAAGATATGAAAATTTATGATATTCCCATTAACAATAAATATAAATCCACTGATCCAGGAAATAGAACAAATTTCAAATAGATTCTCAAACAAAATCATAAATTAATAAATTTATACATATTAGACACAAAGAGGATAATATGTAGATTAGTAGCTGTCATTTTAAGAGCATTAGGAAAAGCCAGAAGCCAAGGAAAATATTTCAATCAATCCTTTATATTTCTAGATTTTACATTCACAGATTCACCAACCATCTACTTAAAAAAGTATCCACACTGTATGTGAAAATATTTTTGATGTTACTCCCTAACTGATATAATATGATAACACTTACATTGCATTTGCATTATCTTAGGTTTTAAAAGTAATGTAGGAGTGATTCAAAATATACACAAGGAGAGATTTGGGTAGCCACAGATTTTTGTATCTATGCAGGGACTGGAACTAATATCCCATTGATACAAAGGAACAACAGTACCATAGAAATGTGTACCTGGTAAAGTAATTTTAAAGATCAAGATTAAAAAAATGAGAAAATGAAGTAAAAAGCTTTCCCCATCAATGGGCTTTCACTGAATGAACTTCCAAAACATATTCTTTAATCAGAAAGATAATTATCCCAGAGATTCGGCTGAGATTCATTTAGAAGGTAAAACAATTGGTATATTCACAGGCAAATCTAAATAAATACTGTGTTTATGATGAAAAATGCTGTAACATTGTCTAAATTCTTGGTTTTAAAAAGACTGAGAAATAAAAATGAACTATAGTCAAACACAGCAAAAAACCAGGAAAAAGGGTCGTCAGACAAAATATTTTAGGTACCTGGCATATTTCAGAATGACATGTTATGATGTTGATCAATTTTAGACTTTGTTAGAATACATTTCACAGGCAACCGTTAAGAAAATAGTAATATACTATAAAGTTTTCAAAGTCTCTTTGGTAACACTGATAGAAATATTCAATAAAAGAAAAATCTCAATCAATTTAAAAGCAGACAAGAAAAAAGAGCAAAAGAAATGTAAAAATGCAACACAAAAGTAAGATGATAGAAACAAATATAGTAAAAAGAAATTGTTACATAAATCAAATAAAAGAATATAAATGTTCCAAAATTTTGAAAATAAAATACAGAAAATATCTGCAGTGTAAAACTAACTAAAAGGTAGTGTGAAAATATGTATGATTTGTGCTTATTAAAAATATACAATAATGAATTCACCTACTTTCACTAACAAGAACTGAAAAAGAAATCAACAAATTATCATTATTTTAAGACCTAATTTACAGTACAGTCAGGTAAGCAGTATGAAAGAGCTGGAAATTTCGAAAAACAGAATTAACAGCTTTAGTTTGTGGACATAATAAACAACTTTGTACTTATATAAAACTGGTATTGGTCTTTAATACACTTGGGTATAATCATCAACAAGGTACTCATTGGATTTTAAGGCATTTATTTATCTCTTTCTCTTTAGATGGTAGCCATGGGTTATCCTTACCATGTTTGACCTGATTGTAAGATTCTGTCTGTGCATTTATAGTAAATAAACACTTAAAAAATACTTATTTTAAACCACAGAACTTCAAATCCCAAACTTTAGATGTGATATTCTCTGGGAAAATGACAAAACATTTTACCTTGAATCAAAGTGATATTTCTCAATGTCAGAGAATGTTCCCAATCTTTCAGTCTGAGATCATTGGTGATATTATTCAGCACTTTCAATTCTTTGTTGATTTCCTCTTCCACGTGCTTTTGTTCTTCTTTCACAAACTTAATTTCTGCTGATGCATTGTATACGCTCTCCTTCAATTTACTAATATCCTGTGAATCACAGTGAGCATTCACAAGTTTTGTTATAATTATCAAATACAGAAATTCAAGAAATCTTGGAAATTCAGGATTCTATAAAACATGTAATATTATGGAGATACTACAGACGAAGAATACGACAATTAGAAAACTACTTTAAAATAGTTCTTTGGTTGTGAAGGGTTTCCTCTTTTGACTAAATATCCAAAATTTTGCAGGCTTAGCCAAAGTGACATCCCCCAAATCAATTGAATACATATGTGAGGGAGGTTTCTATTCCCAAATATTTTGCTGTCATATGCTAAATATAAAAATTAAAACTTGTCAATGATTTTTTCATTCATCTGAAGTGAGATTTCTTTAGCGTATACTAAGGTTGACAACATATTTCTATTCTTTTAATTTTCTAAATTTATGCATTATATTGCTTTGCAGCAATAACCAAAGTTTAATGTTGTAATTCTCAGTGATAGTGAATATCAAGAATAAAGTTTCATGTTTAACAAAATCTCAGAGTAGCAAACTGATTGTATTTTACTTTCAATTTCTATCATCTTTGTGTGTGAGGCTTTATTAGTATTTTCTGTTATCAATTGTATACATATTTGTGTGTATTTATATACCTGCACACATATACACATAGAGTTTGTGAACAAGAGGTAAGAGCACCATGCTCTGGAATATGATTTTATTTGATAATATATTAAGAATGTTTTCTTATTAAATATTTAAAGACAGACATTTTCAATAATTTAGTGGAATTGTATATATTTTTAAAACTTAAGACGTTTTAAAAGTTTCTTGTTTATTAGTAGTATATATTAACTGTACAAACTAATTGAGTTTCATTGTGGTATATTTGGAATGCATGTACCATACCTTGATCATAAGATCTATTTCATTTAAGTGACTGAAAATTGTTGCAAGTATGTCATTAGTTCCAGATACCCACAGAGTAAAAGTCTGGAAACTGGCAAGTGATTTTTCTATTTAGAAACCTGAAATTGTCATTGAAAACTACATATGCTGCTCACATTTGTAAAATTTCACTTGAAATTATTTTTACTGGGTGGCAAGAAATGGATTTGATTTTATTAAAGTCCTATACCATATTGATACACACTTTCTACACTCTACCAGCAATAGCATTGTTGGAAATACACATTTAACTTTGCAGTCTTGCAGTCTTTCTTAAGAAATGTGGAGATGATATATTCCACCCCATCATCCATATATAGTACCAATTTTCTTCTTCTTTCTTTCAAATGAATGATTAGTCTATCCTTGGTAAGTACAATGTTAATATTACTTATAGACCTTTTTTCCAAAGAGCATTTACTGATTTGGTCATTCATTTAAATTACTTAATCTTTCATTGGAAATTTGGCTTCCAATAGTTTTCTGATGTGATCGGCACTATGTCACTTAATGCAGACTCAAAGATACTCCGTCATTTTTGCTGGACTTTGCACATTACCCAATAAGATGTGTTTTTTTTTCTTCCATTTTGTCCATCTTCTTTCTTGTTTCTGATCTCATTTCTACACAAAATAATAGATCTTCTCTCTTCAAGTTAATCAAAGTCTATTATAACTGACATTTTATCTTCTTCTGTTTCTCACATCCCTCACCCCTATGGACAATTTCTTCTTGATGGCACATTTTTGAAATAAATATATTGTTATTACCAATGTGGGAAACACTGCCTGCTGAATTTTAGGAAAAGAAGGAAAGGAGTGAAATATTAAGGCTATTGTTGAGATGAGTTTTCCAACAAAATCATTATAGTTATACAGAAATGCTGTATCTTAGAACAATTTTAAATGAAAAGAGGTAAAATTTCCAAAGTTTTAAATGACTGAATCTCAAAAACTATAAAAATGAAGGATTTATTAACTTGTTTAACACATTTTTAGTCAATAATTCCATTGGTTTTCAAATACTGTGATAACTTTAGAGATGTATTTTTGCTCATCAACTTAAAAAAATCACTAGCTGTACTGACGTTTTATAAAGAAAATAACTTTTTAAAGAGTGGATCTATCCAAGATAGAGTTACTCCAATGATACTGGAATTGCTTAAATAATGATGGAAATAGATCCTACACATTTTATCATAGGGTTACTTTTCACATGGGTAGTGAAAATTAGTTAAGTATTTATTTTCCATTCATTGAAAAACAAATAGAATTAGTCAACAAATGATACAACTTAAAATACAAAATTGGTGTCTTAATTTCTTTCTCATAAGTGCAAAGTTATCCAGAGCTTACTCAGAGCTGGTACAGAATACTGTAGAACAGAAGTCATAAAGTCGTAGCTCATGGACCAAGTTCAACTCACAAACTGTTTCCATAAATAAATGGTTGTTGTATCAAAGCTTTTTCATTTCTGTACATATTGGTTATGCTTGATGTTTTCATGCCAAATGTAGATGTGATAGAAATGAATGGTCCCCAAAGTTTAAAGTGCTTTCTTCTGGTCCATTACAAAGAAATTTTACTGAAAACTGGTCTAGAATAAGTCTTGCTCTGTTTGGCAGCAATATAAGGGAATATCTGCTCATTTTGCATCTTGATTGTGCTAAAACTTCTCCTTTGCTGTATTTCTCAATGGCAGTGATTATCATAGTTTTCATAGAAATAGGAACTTTAATGTGCACTTTATCTTATTATGATAATATTGTAACCATACATTACTATCATATTATAATCTTAGGATAACAATGCATATACATTATTCAAAATTTATACTTCAGTTTTACCTTTTTGTATATGTAAGAACAGACATAACTCTTAAGAATAACAAAATAAATCAAAGTTCAATTTTGTGGGATAGTCATGTAAATAAGATTTCTGTTTGGTGAAGAAATATTGGTTCAATTTTGAAATTCACAAATATAAGGCAATTACTAGTACATATATGCTAAAATAATCTAAATATACTTGACTTCAACAGTCTAAGAGGGCACTATAATGGTATATATAAAAATAAAATACCATAAAGAGCTCTACATCCAATGGAAAGTAATTGCCCTGTTTGCTAGGAATCTGGAGAAAGCACTACACAAAGGCACTTGAAACCTTTTAGACAGATTTCCAGAAGAGTCAGGGTAAATAGCATGGTGTTGAAATAGGGCTTGCATATTTTGCTTTCCTAGACTACTTAAGGAGACAAAATCTGGAAAAACTTAATTCCAGAAAGTGACCTTGCAGTATGAAAGTTCTTACCTCTTGTTGCTTCAATGTAGTCTCTTGGACTTTTTTATTCAATGTTTCTATATTGAGCTGTAAATCAAGCAATGTGGCATTCAGACTTATTAAGGACTTGGAGATTTCATCTACAGTGTTCCCATGTTCTTGGACTGAGGAAACTAAGGTACTTAGCTGCAGAAAAGCATCATTAAATCTTTGATCAGTTGTCACACTGAAATTTTGGAAGCGTTCTGAATCTATGAAATTGGCTTCTGCATCTGAAATGTATTGGATTCTTTTCTCAATGTTGTTGATGTGTTCCAAAACAATTTCTTGAAATCTCATTTCATCTTCGCTGCCATTTCCTTTTCCCAGACTTTGAGATATAGCGCTTGCATGAACTGAACCAACTGTGCAATTCTTCACTTCCCCCTTCAGAAGATGAGCTGCATATTTAAGTAAATATAAATCAAATCATGACCTATGTGCTTGAATGCATACATCATTCCATACTACACCCACTTACTTTATTTCCACTTATTTCCACTTACTTTATTTCCTTCCATTACAGCATGTTGAATGCTAACATAAATTGAGTATTTACTTTAAACATATAATGGCTGAATCATACTCAGTAGATCATAAAGTCTCCCTTTCACATTTTACATTGCACTGTATTCTAGGAGTATGTAATTCTTTCTGAACTGCTGCCTACATGAATCTTCTAGTCATTGAAGTTGGTTTTTTTGTATATCAAAACAGGTTCTCTGTTTCTACTATCAAAGTATTAAAAAGAAAAACTATATTTTATATATAATCTGTAAATTACCTTTGTAATAGAATGTTATATCATACTCTTTAATATTATCTAGTATGTTCCACAAAAATAATTCAATAACCACACTGTATTCTATGTATTGATTTACCAGATTTATTTAACAAAATCCCTATATTTAGTTTGCTTCTGTTTTCACAATATATTTTAATGTATTAATGAATAATCTTGGCATAAATTATCTCCTGAAAAAAATTGTATCCAATAGTATTTGAGGAACATACTGAACTGTTGATACATATTTCCAAATGGGTATATGTTTTTTAAACAAGTTAATTATCCTTCCAAAATGATCTAGAGCAATGTGCTGTATAATTTCCAAAAAGAAAAGAAAATCACAAACATCAGTTGTGCAGAAAAAAATAATTCAAAATAATACACAATGAAGAAAAAGTTAAATACTATTTTATTACTATCTGTAGTGGTTAAAATTTCACAAATTTTCTTTATCTTTCTATATGCATATTTATCATCTACACATATACGTATTTTAGGCACAATTATATAACAATAAAAATAACTTTATGTAATTTTAAAAAATATCTTTGTATAGCTACACCCGAGTCTGCTAGTTTTCGATATGGTTGTACTACTGGTTTTTAGATGTTTGAGTATTAGATGAGATAATATGCACACACTCACACTCACACACACACACACACACACATAGCTCCATACATAACTCAGGGCACCTGTTACATAAATGTGAGTACTCTACTTGCTATAGGACCAGGTTGCACGATTCTGGAACCCCACACCACTCCTCACTGTGTTACTCTGGGTAAAAATTGAAAAAATTCAATTTTTCAGGTTTACATTTCCTCAAAGAGGTAAAAGTAATATTTATCTCATCAGTGATTTGAGCCTGTGTGAAATCAAGCATGTAAATTCCCTACCAGACAAATTGGCACATATGAAAACTGTTTAACTACAAAATGCCTATCCGTGAAAGGTA
>RJWT010015252.1:0-20571 GCA_004365215.1 Cuniculus paca
ATACTGAGGTTTTAGTTTAGAAAAAGCAACTCATACATTTGGCCCTGTGTCGCCAGAGAAGGCTCTGTGCATGCGCTGTGCCACGAGTGCCATAGGTTCGCGGCCGCTGTCCTGGAGGCTAAAGGTGAGCTAGTCCCAAAGTTTCCTTCACACTGTGTGCTCTATGTGCTTGCTTGTTTCTGTGAAGTTAGTCCTGGGGTGACCACAAGCCCTGACCCTTGGCTTCCCTGTGTAAACTGCAGCCAATAACAGAAGATACAGAAATGTGTGACCTTCTTTTATTCACATTTGCACACTTTACTTGCTTTAATTACATCGATTTGCTTCACTTGAGGGACTGCCTTCCTCCCAAGCACCCAACTTAGTACTCATCTTTTTAGATAGACTTCCATGGGGAACCTTAGTTCTCTTTTTATAGGTTAGTAGATTTCTTGTTTTCTGGAATGACTGGAATGTGAATTATTACCTGTAAATATTCTGTCATACCAAGAGTTACCCTAACTATGTACATGAGTTGTCAATTTCAAGAGTCAAAATATATATCATAATCTATTTTCAAATATAAAGTCTAGTATCTGCTAAGTCACAAAGCTCTCATAGAATTTTGAGGTTCTAATTATAGCCCTCAGTTTCGGTATTACAGTATATGAGTAAGACTGGCCTAAATCTATTGTCTGTTTGACATAAAATGAGGGCTGCTTTTGACTAGCAAATCCTTGTATAACTTGTTAATTTTTTATGAAAATAAATGATACATATAACAGCTTCGTTTTCTCTGTATGTTCTGTCTGCTTTGATGTACCCTAAGAATGAAGGCAACTTCTATTTTTTTTTTTTTTTCTGTAAATAGTTCTTTGAAAAAATAATTTCTACAGCACAGTTTCTCTGTTAGGTTATTTGCTAACTAGAGTTGCTCTTTGAAAAGGAATATTCTGCTCTCAAATCTTAAAAATGTTTAATCGTATTTTCCCAGTAGGTTTTGGGTCTGCTGGCAAACTTAATGTTGTATTCTAGTAGAAACACATGTGATCTTGCTATTTTCCAGTAATATTTCCAGGAGCTCGTTTCAATGTGTAATGAAAGTCAAGCCTTTCTGGAGCAGCAAATTGAAAAGCACAACAGATACTGAAATTCATGGACACAAAATACTGTAGCAGTAGTGAGTTTGACAACTGAATAGTCTTAGCACAACAAGAGTTTCCTCCACAGTAGTAACTGAAATTGCAGTAATCAAAGGCCGAGAATATAGTGGTACAGTGATTTTATAGTATGGGTGAGGCCCTTTCTTGAATCCCGAGGGGGGGCAGAGATTGATTGAGATTACTTGAAACTTTATATGACAATGTCAAATGTTAAAATAATTCTCCTCTCCTCTCCTCCCCTCTTCTCCTCCTCCCTTCTTCTCCCCTCCACCCCCCTCCCCCATCTCATCTGGATATCCTGTCATCTCCCCAGACCACAGATGGATTTAAAGTGAGATTATCAGATGTTGTTGCTGCATTTTAAAATGTTTGTGACATTTTCTTCAAGTAAAATTTAGCATTCTATCAGAAAATGAAGAGAGAAAAATGTGTATGGGGGTGTGCATGTGTGTGTGTGTGTGTGTGTGTGTATGTGTGTGAACGCTTTCAGACACACCCTTATAAATGCAAAGAGGAATATTAGCTGATGGCAGTTGTAATTATAATCACTGCATGTTCATTTCCATGTTTCAATCAAATTAGTGCTTCATTTGAAGGGTGTAATGTCACAGAGCTGCTACAACTGACAAGCGCATCTCTGAAAGGAATATTCTTTGTGTTGCAGAATTTTTGCCTTTACTGTACCTATAACTGTGCTTTTCTTCATTTCTCCTTGCAGTCTCTCTCACTATACCCCCACTCCATTTTCCATTACCCTCATCTTCTGCCTTTGGGCTTTTCTTCCTATACAATTGAAACCATTCTTTTCATTCTGTTTGTGGCTTTTTGTCTCCTACTTAAGGCTGCTACTAGACTGGCAGTCCTTCTCCCAAATCTTAGAAGTAAATAAAAAATTAGACTTTATTAAGTATGGGTGAACTGATCATATGGAAAACTAAACAAACAAACGAACAAGCAAAAAACTATCTTGTTATAATCAAATAGTGACAGAAACTAATTTCCAGAGCAATTCCCTTTTCTGCTCCAGACTTGGTGGTCTCATCGGTACTTGGCATAAAAGGATACTTGGTGAATCCGGTCTTTTAAATGAGTGCTATTTAATGTGAACACGAAAAGCACAAGTTGAAATTCCCCAGTGCATGCCTGGCTGATGTTTGTATTTAAATTCCCAATCTGAAAATAAGTATAATTTTGGTGAATGGAGTATGTAAGCTTATACTATCTTCCTTATTATTATTCTCTCTCTCTCTCCCTCCCTCTCCTCCCCTCTCCCTCTCCCTCTCTCTCTCCCTCCTCCTTTCTCTCTCTTTCTCCCTTTCTCCTCCCCTCCCTCTCCCTTCCTCCCTGTCTTTCTTTTTTATTTTTCTTTTTCTCTCTTCCATTTGAAACTACCGGTGATTGAACAATTGACCCTAGAGCCTTCACACTCAACTACACTCCTTTTCATTTTTTAGTCGGGGTCTTGCTAACTTGCTAAATTGCGCCAGCTGGGCTCCAATACAGTTTTCCTGCCTCAGCCTCACAGAGCGCTTGGATTCCAGAAATGTGCCTCCATGCCTGGTCATATTTTCTTTTGTGTAAGAGGCTTATAGTTATCTTGAATCCAGTATCATGCTATGTCTTTTGTGAAGAAAAAAAGTATGGAGGAGTAGCTCAGTAGCAGAGCACATGTTCAGCATGCTCAAGCTCCTGGGTTTAATCTCCAGTCCCTCCCCACCCCACCTCCCAAAAAAAGCAGAGTATGACGTTTTGGTCCTAATTTCAATCTTCTCTCCCGAATTAGGCATAAAATATGTGACATTTTAGGTCTTAGTTCAGTTTGATCTGAATTTGGAGGCACTGCAAGCCGTTTTCAGTTTTTACTGATTACTTTTGCAGAATGATTTTAGTTAGCTCAGATTTTAGTGCTGATTGGCATGCTGTGCACATTTAAGAATTACAGCAGTTTACATGACCTGATAGTCTGCTGGGGGAGATGTTTGTTCTTTCAAAACAAAAACCAAAAACATGCAAGACAAACACATGTCTTCAGCACATTTGACAAATCCATAGTGCTGAGGTCAGGATAAATTAACAACACATCTCTATTCTTCCATGTTCCTTTTCTGTTTTCAGTAATTGAGAAACATCATATTACTGATCATTGCTTGAACCTCTGGAAATTTTCAGAGTAAGTATATTCTGATTAGGCATGGCTGCATACTGTAGAAAGACTAATGGTAATTTACACATGGTACAAATGTGTTCCTCTCCCAGGTGAAATGAGTATGGAGAAATGCCCCCTCATACTGGTAAAGTTACTCTGATATCAGCCAGAACGAAGATTCCTTCCAGCTCCCTGCCCCATGCCCTTAGAGCAGGGGTAGCGAACCTATGGCACATGTGCCACAGCCAGCTGTTTATCATTGAAAGCTGTAAAAGGTTTGCACCACTGCCCTAGAGTCAGACCTTCATCTCACAGGCTGGGACAGACAGCACGCCTCTCCAGGCAGAGCACGGGAAATGCACACGCACACCTGTTCATCATACATTATACGTGGCTTCTGCTTTTATCCCATCTAGCTAGAAATGAAGCTAGAAAATGTGCTGCTTTATTTTTATTTTTATTTTTATTTTTATCTTGAAATATCCAGGGAGAACTGGGCATGGTGGCCCAGACCCATAATCCCAGCAGAGGATTACGGAGAGGCAGAGGCAGGAGGATCACCTGGAGTTCAAGACCTGCTTGGCCTCCATAGTAAGACCCTGTCTCAAAAAAAAAAAATCTAAAAGAAAGTATCTGGAGAGCAAGATGCCTAGGAAAAATAAAATCCAAATTTCATTCTTAAAGGGAAAATAGCATATAATTTGATGAATGGAAGGTTATGTTAGTTGTGTTAGTTGATCTAAGTCTACAATTATGTATTCATTCATTCAAGAAAGCATAAACTTACTATGATTTACAGCATTAAAAAGCCTATCAAGTGGTTAGGCCCAACTTAGCTATTATAGTCACCACAAAAGTGAATATTTACAATAATAGTGTATATTCTTTTTTTCTTTTTGGTCTTTTTGAGACAGGGTCTCACTATGCAGTTCAGGCTGGCCTTGGGCTCACTTTGTAGCCCAGGCTAGTCTCAAACTTGCAATGATCTTCTTGCCTCAGCCCCCACCAGTGCTGGGATTACAGGAGTGTGCCACCATGCCCGACTCCAATAATAGTGTATATTCTTAACTTACAAGGTTAACTTACCTGTGAGAACCTTTCTCATGTCTGACCTGGGCCACTGAATTCACGTTTGGGAACTCTACATCTTTTACTCCAAAATTCTTAGAAATATTGTATATATTCTAAGAAATATTTAATATATTGTGTGTTGGAAGATTTTTAAACAGTGGCACAAATACATTTATTATAAGACTATACTATATAATTGCAGATAATATTGCGATAGAATAAGAAATATATATTTAGTTTCTGCCTGTGGGACCCCATAGAACTGCCTGAGTGACAGAGGTTATAGGAGTCTTCTATTTCAATATTGGTCCTTTGTCCTCACTTTCCTACACAAGAGCTTCTAAGACCCTTAGATCTCGAGTGATGAGTGACTTTTTCTAGGTGAGTAAGATGTTTGGTGGCCAGGTCTATGTAGCTTCAGAACAAGGCCTGGTCTGCAGGAAGACCGAAGTATCACTAGAGGAATACAAGTTTGAGGCCCTTCTCACCACCTCCAGCCAAGCTAGAGGGCTGGAGATTGACTTCATTACCAGTGGCTCATGATTTGATAACTTGTGCCTGTGTAATGGAGCTCCTGTAAGAATCCTGAACTGCGGGATTTGGAGCACTTGCGGAAGGGGGCATAGTGCACATGCCAGGAGGGTGAACCGGCCAATTGCAAAGAACAGAAACTTCTGCACCCTTTCAGACCTCAACCTGCACAGCTCTTTGTCAGCTGAACTTTCGATCTTTGTATTAGGTTTTATAATGAACTAGGAAGTAGTCTCTATGTTTTTGGAACTATTACACCAATTATCAGGCCTGAGGAAGGTTTTGAGAAAACTCCCGATTTATAGCCCCTGGGTTGTAAGTACAGGTGACAACTCTGGACTTGTGATAGCATCTAAAAAGAGGGACAGTCTTCTAAGAGTTATTGTCAGAATTCAGCTGTAGGGTACCCAGTTGGTGTATTGTCTAAAAAGTTTTATTTTTATTATGTTATATTTTATATTCTTGGTGATATTTCAGAACTCGTGTCCATTACATGTCTGTAAGGTATGTGGTTTTAATAGTATGAAAAAAACTTTAAGGATACTTTTAGATTTTAGATTGAGTAGCACATTTCATTTATTCATGGTAACGGAGATTGTAGTGCCATGTCTCCAGCAATACATTTCTTTTAAAACAAGAGAAAATGAGGTTGGGGAAGTAGCTCCGCAGTAAAATGCATGCTTGTTAGTGGTTTGGGGCTCAATCTGCAGCATCAAAAAACAAAGCCGGGCGTGGTGGCTCACGCCTGTAATCCCAACACTCGGGTGGCTGAGACAGGAGGATCCTTGCGAGTTCCGAGACCAGCCTGGGCTACAAAGTGAGTTCAAGGCCAGCCTGAATGGCATAGCGAGACCATGTCTCAAAAAGATAAGGGCCGCGGTGTTGGCTCAATGCCTTAAGCTCCAGCCTGGTGGGCGTGAGATAATGAGTTCAATCCCTGGTGCTGCAAACAAGACAACATATTAAAGCCATTTAAAATAGGGGCGTTTGTATGAATACCATAGCATAAGGGCAATGAAATACACACACAACACGTATATAAACCCTTTCCCTACCCCCCCCCAAAAAGATCCTCATTCATTGCTACACATTTAGTGACCTGTTTACCAAGGTGTTGGGCTGGCAGGCCTGGATTATAATGGAGTTGAAAGACCATCAAAGCTGTGACAAGCGAGTCAATTCATTTGACTTAGGAAAAAATGAACAAGTAATAATTGTGTCTAATGATTTTCAGTACCCATACTGTCTGCTTTGGAGACACTTGTTCAGAAGGAAAGAATTTCTGATTTGGCTTTGTAAAAAATTTTTTTAACTTCTGCCTTAATATTTCAGTTTTTAAAAACATAAACATATTTAATGGGCCATTAAAACATTTCAATAGCATTAGAAATCTGTGTGCTGTCTTAATCTTTCCATGTGATTGTCTGTTCTACCTTTACAAAAGCAAATTGGCCACTCTCATATCTATTTGCTATAGGCAAGTGTTCAAGAAAATAAAAATGAAATATGGTTTGAGTAGAAATAAAGGAACTCTTGTCAGGCCGGTACTTCAGGGAAACCAACTTCACAGGGGCATCTTTGGTGATTTAAGGACAATAAAAAGACTCAGTTCAACTGAGCCTTCTTAGTGCACCTGTAATTACAGCACCCTGGGAAGTCGAGGAAGGAGGGGAAAAATTTGAGCCCGTCTCGAAAACTTACTGACTTAGTGAGACCCTGTCTCAAAATAAGAAATAAAAATGGATTAATAATGTAGTTCAGTGTGAAGGGCATGGGTTCAATCCCTAGGACTGCAAAAACAACCAACCAAATTTGAAAACCCTGCCAATAACTCTGTAACTTCCACAACAGAGACCATGTGCTCAGCCTTGAATAACAGGAGTTCAATAAATGGTTGCTGACTATATATATATATTTATTTGTGACCCTAAGCTGCATATCTCCCTTTCATGTGTGTGTAAAAGAAAGCAGCTGTGTGTTATTGCAAAGAACCTAATGACTGCTCTGGAAAGCAGAGCACAAAGGCATGCTTGCTATAAGTCACTGGTTGATATGCATGTCCTAGGACACACTACATTTTTTTCTTTTTGAACTACTAGGTCTTTGCACTGAACTAATTCCCTGCCCCACCCACTTTTTTGAGACAGGGTCACACTAAGTGCTGAACCGCCCAGGGTCAGCTCCAACTTGTACTGTCCAAGGAGTATTTTCAAATACAGGTATACACTAAATTTTCTTGAATTGGAAGTTACAAGTTTGAGTAAGATTATTAAGAAAGAGCCTCACTTGTGCTTAATTGTGTTTACTCTAAATGAGTGAATTTTGTAGAATATAGTACCTGTTTCTTTCCTGTATCTAGCTATCATGCCAAATTTGGACTGTAAAAGAGACAGTGATTCTCCACTGCTAAACTTGGGAGGAAATAACTTCTCTCTAGTAGTCCTTGAATTCCTGTTAAGCAGATATAATAAGTTAAAAACTTTTTTTTTCTAAAATTCAGTACTTAATAAATGATCCTGGAAAAACTGACTTTGCACATGCTAAAGATTAAAATCAGACCCATATATTTCACCATGCACTAAACTAAATTCAAAATGGATCAAAGATCTAAACATTAAATCAAACATTAAATCTGCTGGAAGATAGAATAGGTAAAAATCTTAAAGACATTAGTGTAGACAAAGACTTCATGAATAAAACCCCAATCTCACAGGAACTATCACAAAGAATGAGCAACTTGGATCTCATCTTATTAAAAAGCTTTTGCACAGCAAGAGAACCACCAACAGAATAAATAGACAACCCACAATGTGGGAAAAAATGTTTGCCAGCTGTCCTTCAGTCAAAGGATTACTAATGAGAACATATAAAGAACTCAAAAAAATCAGACCTCCTAAATTTAAAGACCCATTCCAAAAATGAATACACAATTCTCAGATGAAATACAAACAGCAAGTAAATATATGAAAAAATGGTCAGCATCACTGGTCATTTGAGAGATGCAAATTAAAACAACACCGAGATTCCACCTCACCTCAGAAAGAATAGCTATTATTAAAAATCAACCAATAGCAAATGCTAGAGTCTGGAGGGGAAAAGAATAACTTCTCCACTGTTGGTGGGAGTGTAGACTGGTGCAACCACTCTGAAAATCAGTGTGGACATTCCTCAAAAAACTAAGATTGGAGGTCCCATTTGACCCAGCTATTCCCCTTCTGGGTATCTTCTCAGAAGAATTAAAAACATCATATCACAGCGATGTATGTGCACCCATGTTTATAGCAGCATAATTTGTAATAGTTAGATCTTGGAAACAACCCAAATGCCCATCAACCAAGGAATGGATAAAAAAGACATGGTCTTTTTATACAATGGAGTAATACTCAGCCATAACGAACAATAAACTTGAGACTTCTATAGGTAAATGGATGCAACTAGAGACTATACTCATAAGTAAAATAAACCAGACTCACGTGTAAACATTGTATTGTCTACCTAGCGTGAGAAATTGAAAGAGTAAATAAGATCCAAAATATACAATAGATAGAAGAAACTGTTCAAAAGGAAAGAGAAACTGGAATGGGGGAAAGGAGAAAAGAAGGAAGGGAAAAGCAAAAAAGTATATACGTGTGTGTGTGTGTGTGTGTGTGTGTGTGTACAAGATAGTTAAGATAGTTATACTACTAATTTCTGTTCATTGAAAAAGGTTTGTGCTAATATTGTTTGGACAATTAAATGCAGATGTCTTGTACTCTGAGTTACTTATTTAAAGTTAACAATACATAATACTCTCCTAGTATCTTGCTTTATTTTATTTTTTCTCTTCAAAATAAAAGAAAGAAAAAAACAAAAGAAAAATTCAGTACTTAATAATTCACAATGACCAGTAAAAGTTTAATGTTGACAATAATGATGTATTTCTTTGGAAGGAAGCTGATAATCCACTCTTGGTGCCTGAAAGGTGAAAGCATCACACTAGGACCTCAATTATTTCAAGTAGTCGAGTTACCATTAATGGCTTAAAATAACCTTGTCTCAGGCTCCTAATTTAAGGTATTATGTTTAAATTAATTTTTCTCCGTGTCCTGAAGCTTTAGCATGTTTAGTTGACAAGTACTTGGGAACACAGTTTGTGTCTGAAGAACGCATTAGGCGATGTTAATCATGTGTGCAAGCAGCAGCTCAGAGAGGTCAATTATGTTTGAGTGAATCTTAGAACCAGGATATTAATTTTTACTGGTAGATGCTGGCAGGTATTAAAGGCTTCAAACTCGTGACAAATCCCACATTCTGATCTATGCTGTTAAATAAAATGTTATTTGCACTGATCATGAAGAAATTTTACCTCCTGGTTCTCTTTTGAGAGCAACTACTATTTTTAATCAGCCTGCAAGTGTAACAAGAGTCTTTGTGGGAAAACAGTGTGATACACACTGTGAAGCTGCTTATCAGAGTGTCCTCAGTCCCTCCAGTCTGCCTTGCATATGGCTATGGTGCATCTCTCCAGAGCCATCAGACCAGGGGTCAGCTGCGCAACAAAGCCAGTGGCCTTGGAATCCTCCGTCTGATAAACTTCCTGCCAGCAGGGTTCAACACTTCTGACCCCCACATTTCCAATCCTCTTTGCTTCTGAGCTTCTGTTACACTTGTCTGTCCTGCTTCTTTGTCTTTTTCTTGTCTTTCTGTTTCTTTAACTCATCTTTCTCTTCCCATTGCCCACACGTGAATATCTCCCTGAATATCCACCTCTGCTCACTCCTTAGAACACTGTTTCCCCTGGGTTTGTCTGAGAACTCAGCCTTCCTTTTTAGACAGGCGTTGCCATAACCATAAGCTCTAGCCTGCTTTGGCAAGTTCTGGTGTTTAATATTTTTGACAATAGCTTCAGTAGAACAATTCAGGGAACCCAAGCTTGATAGTTTATAAAGATAAACTCAACCTCCTTCCTTACCCTGTCTGGCTTTCAGGATTCACCCAGTCTGATCCATTTCTTCTCACTCTTCACCTTGAAAACTTCCATTCCCTTCTCTTCTAGGGAGTCAGTTTCAGGCTCCTTTGTCTTGCTTTGAAAGGCTCTGACCTACTTTTCTAGCTTCCCTTTTTGATTATACTATGCAGTATTTTTGTAACTATCTCACAACTGTACTGTGAACTGTAAAGTGAATGAGTGCAGCCAGCCACGACAGAATGGTGCGAAACTGGAGCAGGGACTCAGCTCAAAACCATGATGGTGTATGAGATGTGGGACTGGTGTTGCCAGATACTCTGATTTTTATGTATTGTCAACCACAGAAACATCTTTAAGGACTAAATAAGGCCTGCAAGTCACAATGTTGTAATTCGGCCAGAGGTACCCCACATCGATACCTTTGCTCACATTTACTTTGCCTTTCTCACCTAACTCTTGGAAGTTCATAGTCAGTCCTCAGTACTCAGTTTTTGTTCGTTGATTAGTAGCACTTGGAAAATTAGGACATTGTGTAAAAATTGTATTTTATGGAAATAAAGAACAAACAGTATTTATTAAGTGCCTGGCATGTCCCAGGGCCTCTGCCAGTTGCTTTAGTTGCACTGTCTTATTGAGTCCTCACTACATCTATGCTAGTGCAGATGTGATGTCCACTTAACAGGTGACTCGGCCAAGGGCCAGAGGGCTGCAACTTACTGTGCTTAGGCTGCCTTATAGGCTACACTGGTTCAGTCCCAGCTCTATGCGTCCCTTTGCATTCTTTTCACTGTTTCCCAAGCTTCCCAGCAGGCTTGGAAGACACATGTGAGGTACAAATGGGAAACTTGTGCCTTGATTACAGAGGGCAGCTGATTGGGGTCTGGCAGCAGCTACTCCTGCTGCCCGCTGCTGCTCACCTCTTAACCCCAGTCCCCCTGCAAACACTGCCTTTTCAATGGGCTGCAGCCTGGAGAAAGTGGCCGTTTGTTCTGTGGTCCTCCTCAAAACATTTTCAAAAGGCAATGTGTGGATTTAAATATAGTTAAGATAAAAACATAATACCCATTTTTGTTTGTTTTTCTGATACCCAAGGATTGAACCCTGGGAATGCAGAGATACATCCCCAGTCCTTTTTATTTTTACTATTTTTTAATTTTAGACAGGGTCTCACCAAGTTAGTAAAGTGCCCAGGCTGACGTCAAGCTTGTAATCCTCCTGCCTCTGCCTCTGGCATGCAGTACTTGTTGTAGTCAAATCAAATCATCCTTTTTCAGAGAAGGATGAGATTCCACAACAGAATTTTACAAACTACAGTAAAAATAGGTTGATTATTTGAAGAGCACATTCAAGCCCTGTCTATAGTAAGTTCCCATCAACGAAGGGATGACTGGGGAGGTTTGCTGTATAAACAATGGTAAATAGTTAAGCATTTCTTGTGCAACAGATACCTAAAAACAAAACCACGTATCAAGATTTAGTGTTTTAGAATAGCTAAACAAAATTTTGGTGAAATTGTAAAAATGGGCAGGAATCGAATGAATTTAAAAGCTGTGGCAAACAGGTATATTTTGAGGTCATTAGTAACAGAAATGTAAGGTACATTGGGGAAGAATCATAACTTCAGTGTCACAGTACTTTACAGTTCAAACCTCAAACACTCAGGAATTATTCGTGCTTAATCAAATTACAAGGTTCATTTTGGCAGTACTTTTAAAAAAATAATGGTATGTCGTAGCATTCCAGGGTCGGTTCAAAGCTTATCTTGGCTCCTTGAAATCAAAGTTCAGTAGGACAGATTTTGATAATGCCTTAAATCCCATTGCATATGGGTGAAACACAACTGCTAACAGTACTTGAGGGAATATAAGGTAGTAGAGGGATGTTGAATAGTCACATTACCATGGTTAGATCAGAGGGCAACCGTAGGCAGTTGCCTGTCAGAACTCGCCATTTGCATTCTTGCTAAATTCACTTTCGCAGATGAGTGGTTTCATTATTGCAGTATATTTTGCTTATGTGTATTGAAAAAAATTACTGAGGTAAATTCCTATAATTATTCCTAAGTAATCCTGTACTCCTATGATTTGTATACTTTAGGAATCTGGAGGTTTTTGTTTGCCTTTCTTTGTTTTTTACCAACAAAAGCATTTGCTTAAACCTTTTGGTAACTTGTAGGTCAGTTTCTGTAATTTGATTTCATTTGCATAGCACAACCCTGTAAAAAGGATCTGGAAGTAAACCTCTTACTATTCCACCTTGACCCAACTCTAGGATATTCTACAGACCCTTGTGTATTGCAGAAATAAATTGGAAATTTTTACTGGTTGCTTAAAATGAGAATGGGAAAATATTTTGAATATATTCCAGTAAAAATCAAATAAAAATAGATAATTGCTTCCTTATACCTAAGAATTGTAAATAGTATCAGGTGACACTGAAAAGTCCTTTATCATGTCAGTAGGTATGATTAATTGTACACTGAATTTTATTTATTATTTTTTTATGGGATGGAGTAGGGAGAAGCAGGGTCTTACTATGTTCTAGGCTGGCTTTGAACTCATTGCATAGCCTAGGCTAATTTTGAACTTGTGATCTCCCTGCCTCAGCTCCCAGAGTGTTGGAATGATAGGTATGTGCCACCATTCCCAGTTCAGACTGAATTTTAGAATGATTTACACCAAGACTATAGGTTTTGACTGGGCGTTGATGTATTTTCCGAGTTAATAGATCTTAAAACTATAATAGTTTGTGCCTTCTTGTTTTGATGATTATCTGAATCTTACTTTTGTGTTGTAAGAGTTCAAAAAGCTACTGCAAAAATATTCCTTTTGGGGGCCTAGAGGTGTAGCTCAATGATACAGCACGTGCTGGCATGCAAGGGGGCCTGGGTTCATTCCCCAGCACTCGCCGCAAACCACCTTTTGTTTTGGTGTAGCAGAGAGGATGTTCCCAAAAGTTTAGAGATGAGCCAAGGGTTTGAGAGTAGATTGAATGAATAGAATTTAGAAGAACAGAGGCCTAGATCCTGTATTCACAGAGTTAGAAATCGGAATGAATGCATCTCGTTATTCAGAATGTTAGTGTATTGGCAACTATAGATTTGTTTCGAAGAAAGATGCTCTTATGCATACAAAAGTGCTTTTCTGCCTACAGTTTTAAATTACTATTAATTAAGCACTATGTGATATAATAGATAATTATAGTGCTTTAATATGGATGCTAGTGGATTTGCTAGGCTTTCTAAATGGCTATTGTTGGCTAATAGTCTTCAGGGGCTCATTCTTGTAGCCATTGTTGTTCTAAAAATATCTCTAAATACCAATGGGACAGCCTATTTTGAAGCAGGATTATTATAAAACTAACTTTTATTCGAAGTGCATCATTCTGATTATAGACTTTATTCATATCACTCTGTTGCTTTCAGAATATGTGTAGCAAAAAAATAACACATGCTGAGAAAAGAATAAAGGAACAAGATGGTAGTTAAAAAGAGAAGGATTGGAGTTAGGAGTTCTGAAAATCTTTGCTATTCGTTAGGATTTTTAACTGTTCTGTCCATTAGGATTTTAACTGGAGATGTTCTTCTGTAGCCTTGTTTTTATTTTAATTAATATTTCTATGGCAGAGAGATAATTTGGTAAATGCTATTGAATATTAAATAGGGTAGTAGCTTACAGGAAAATAAGCATTTCTGGGTCACAGCCCTTAACAAAATATTGTGGTATGTGAGCTGATTAATTAAATTGAATGCCAAATGAGTTTGCTATCATCCAACCAGACTCTCATAGTCACTCCATACATTATCCAAGGTTGCTCCAGCACAGAATGACTGGTTATGTCAAAGTTAATGTTTTTTTTCTAAATCCTGCTACTAATAGAGTAAATCTTGATTAGAGAATAGTTCCAACCTCATTAAATGCAGCTAAATGTAAGAACTTACCAGAGTGTAAACCCATATGTCACATCACGCATTTAAATGCCCAACATGTGAAGTTCTCAATATTGTCACCAGTGGCTTCTATATATTGGTATTTCCTTCAGTGCATTGAAGACTAAAATATCTTCTAGGCTACTCTGTTGTCCCTGCTGCTTGTATCTAATATTACATGCAAAAAAAGTAGAAGAAGAAAAAAAGACTCAGCACAGTTTCTAACCAGACCAGAGAATTTAGCATAGCAAAAATTTACCATTTATGGAGACACTGTTTAATAGAAATTCAAAGTGATAGTTTTAAAACTGCATTTCCAAAATATCCTAGGTTGTCAGCAATATATATATGGTCAATTTTAATTTCCTCTATTTTATAAATTGTAACGAAAGTCACCCTAACAGTTTTTCATTGTGATGGCCAGTCATTCACTTTTGCGACCAAGTTAACTAGTTTGGGGGCAGATCTTAGAATAAAGCTTCTTCTGCCTGCATGTGCATTTCTTTGCAATTTTGTAAACCAACTCTAGTAGGAGGTTCCTAGCTTTTCTGTAAACGCAGGCAGAGCATTGCCTGATTAAGCTCACCACCATAGCTTGCTGGCTTCTTTCTTTTTGTTTTTTGACACAGGGTCTCACTGTGTAGTCCAGGCTGGCCTTGAACTTTGTGTAGCCCAGGTTGGCCTCAAACTCATAGCAATCCTCCTGCCTCAGCTTCCTGAGTGCTGGGATTACAGGCGTGTGCCACCCACCATAGCTTTCTTGTACTAGGCCTAACTGATGCCCACCTCCCTGTGCTCACATTCCCTACCCCAGCCCACAAAGCCTGTGACACGTTTGGAGGCTTGCTCTTTCCGTGGAGCAATAAGTTAAACCTGTGATTGCTGGTATATTGCACTGTGATATAATATAATTATAAGTTAAGGTTTAACTTGATTTTTTTAGGTCTCATTTGTCAAATTTATTATCTTGATAAGGAATACTGCTATAAATATCTGAAGAAACTCTCATATTCTTCATTAACATCTCCAGCTCATTTTAATTAATGGCATCTTGAAATTTAAAAGCAAGATTTCTATTAATATTCTCATTTACAACTGCTTACCTAATGTAGATGAAAATTATCTCAATTTTCTGTGGCCAAATAAAACATAAATAAAAACATTGTAGCTGATATTACTATCAGTGTCATTCACAACTTATTATGTAAGAATTTTGTATCTATAAATATTTATATAAATATGTAAATATATAGATCTATAAATATAGTCTTGCTATCTGCACTGATTAACTTTTACAATAAATTTAACTGGTTTTTCTAAACATTCTGGAAATTTTCTTTCATCCAGTCTTTAACATAGAACTGTACTGCTCTGTACTAGGTGACCATTTTTACCAACACATTTATAAAATGTAGATCTTGGAGAACACAAATGCTATTGAGTATATATCTCAGCACAGGCTACTATAACAAAATACTATGGGCTGCATGATGTATAAACCAAAAACATTTATTTCTCATTCTGGAGGCCAGCAAGTCCAAGGTACTGACAGAGTCAATGTCTGTCTATGAGGACTCCATTCTAGTTCACTGCCCACAATCCTTTCACTGTGTTCTCTTGGTAAATATAGGAAGGAAGCACTCTCAGGACTCATCTATGGACTCTAAGCCCACTCATGAGGGATCCACCTCATGACCTTATCTAATGCTAATTATCTCCCAAATACTCCACCTTCTAATAACACATTAAAGACTAAAGTTTCAATTTACAAAGTTGGGGGACATGTAGGTATTCAGTCTATAATTGCATGTAATCACAATATCTCTATAATTTGTTACTATTGCATAAAACTAAAAATTTGATGATCAGGATGAAAAGATAGGGAAATAAAATCATTTTATAAAATTAATTTTAAGGAGACTATAGAGAGGAAGTGATTTAAAAATCACTATCTTGTATCCTCATATAACCCTATCTTTTTGGAAGTTACGCTGGATTTCATAGCTTGCCTGTTTCGCACCTCAATATTACATGAACAAGCACGCCAGACTTTTCCAAGAACAGGCAAGGCAAAGAGGTGATCCCTTTTTGTTAATAGAAAAATGAATTAGGGAGAAGTGTGCTGTACTATGCTGTACTTGCTCCTCAATTTTAACTGGAGTCAGCTCAGTGTCTCTTCATGATAGCAAGAAAATTATACATCACTTTCCCAACTTCTTATAGATGCATTTGATCGAGGAAGGTAAATGGCCTGGGGATGGGATGTGTGTCTTCTGAATGTTATTATCCATTGTTCCTGTCTTAGATGTAAGTAAATGGATTTGGAGAGCTTTAATTTATGAGAACATAAAGGTTTCATCCCCAATAGGGCTGAAGCGTATACCTCAGAAGTCTTACAAAATTTATTTTTCAAAAACATATTGTTTATGCATTGGCTTTTCAAAACATGTTTACCTGAAGATATAAATGATGTTTCAGGAGGGAACGTAGAGTCACATATTTAAAGAGCCTTGCAAGGAGGGGAAAAAAGAAAAAAAGAAAAAGAGCAATGCTTGAGGCATCCTATGTAAAGAATGGTTCAAGTCTTTAATAAATAATATTTTTTTGGCCAAAATCCTCTTTTCCTAACTCTGCTTACTACAGTAGTCCATCATTTCTCATGTTTTTGCCACGCATACTGTTTGGCAACATGGATAAGCAGCTGGCCTTCTTGTCACCTTTCTGCTTACCTTGTATTTGTTTTCTTTCTTTGCAGAGACTCTCCTCGATGATTTCCTTCTCACGTACACTGTCTTCATGACGACTGATGACTTGTGCCAGGCGCTGTTAAGGCAATATCCTTCATTAACTTCAGGATGCTGTGGTGCCTTCCTCTCAGACAGATGTCTCACATTAGGAATTAACTGCCTTTCTTAATTTACTCAATTCCACGGTAGCATGTGGATGTGTTAAATATTAATGTAATGTTATCCACAATAAAAGATGAAATGAAACAGAATGGACAGGGAGAAATGGAAATATGGCACTACTATTTTCATGTTGTAAGATATAGATAAGTCGAACTATTTATATTTGCTTCAAATCTGTTTCTTATGATTGTTTAGAAGTCTGGAGGTAAAATTGGCCTTCTGGTAAACCTCAAAGTCAGGAGGTTGAGTGTGAAGTGGCAGTGTATCACACAGTGGCTTCAGAGGAGAACTGGTAAGAGTCAGACCACTTGTGCACAAAAACTTATGTACATGTGTCATGTTCTGGGCAAGTGTTCCAGAAAGTCTAAACTTGCCCCTGGAACCAACTGTCATCTTTTCACAGCTTTGTATGTCCTCTTTTTTTTTTTTTTTTTTTTTTTTTGAGGCACCAGGGATTGAACTCATGACCTTGCGCTTGCCGGGCAGGCACTTAGACTGCTGAGCTAGATCCCCAGCCCTGTTTTTGAGACAGGGTCTCACTATGCCGTTCAGGCTGGCCTCGAACTCACAACGATCCGCCTGTCTCAGCCTCCCGAGTGCTGGGATTACAGGCGTGAGCCACCACGCCCGGCTTGTATGTCCTCTTAGAATGGTAGATGTGACTAGAAGGTTAGTGACCAGTTGGGGAAGTCTTAAAATCTTACCCACTAACTAGAAGAAATGCCAGTGGAGACATTGAAAGGCCACAGAGCAAAGCCAAATCACTTACTAAAAGCATCCAAATGGGCCTCTTATCTCACAGTGCTTAAAGATATGCTTTAACATCATTTAAGTATTTAATATATTAATTCAAATTTAATTGATAATTTTGCTAAAGGTAAAATTTAATTAATTAATAATTTAAGCATTTAGTAAAGTGCATGTTTTTATAAATCAAACTGAAGATTCTACTCCAACTTGCATAAAAGTGTTTAAGCAAATGGATTTTTTGCATATACCAAAGTTTTGTTAAGACCTAGTGATAAAAGTCATTTACTATAATTTTTCTATTAAATAATTATTACATGCCTCCAAACTCTATAGTGTTTTCCTGCCTAAAAGAATGCTTTAAAACTCCCTGAAATACATAAAGTAAATCAGTCTTTAAAAATATATGAACTAGCTGGGCATGGTGGCGCACACCTGTAATCCCAGCCCTTGAGAGGCTGAGGCAGGAGGATTGCTGTGAGTTCAAGGCCAGCATGGGCTACAAAGTGAGTTCAAGGCCAGCCTGAACATAGCAAAAAGATCCCATATATAGATTAGAAATGCTGTGTCAAAAAGATCCCATATATAGATTAGAAATGCTGATTGCATTTTAGTGTTTCACTATATTCTATGACCAAGCAAAGCTATAAATATTTTTACACTTGTTAAAATTGGCTTATTAAACTGATCTTGAAACGTTATTAGTGTTGCATTTGGAAAGTTTTGCTAATATGTGCAGATTTTTTCTACAGTTTCCATCCAAGTGGAGTGCTGCTAAGAAATTTAGCAATAATTAAAAAGATTTTGAATTTTTTCTCCTTCAGAAGTATTTGAGAAAAATAGCTGTGAGCTAATTTCACCTACATTTTAATGCTAACATATTTGTAAATAACTACCATCCATTAATGTAGTTTTTATAGCCTTCCAACTATTAATTACTTTTAACTATGATCTTAGTATTATTTTTAATTATCATTTAAAATGTAATGTCTCAAAAGATATTCCTAAAGAATCTTTCACAGTTTTCTTGGATATAAATGTTTGAGTCTTTGAATATGAAATTTAATTTGAAAATTTATTTCAGAATTTTAGCAGACTTTTTATTGAGTACCAAAATCCTAAGACAGTTCAAACCATGAGTTTTTCTACATGATTATTTCCTTATTTTTGCACACCCTGCTTTCTGTGAAATTGTGCAAACCACAAACAAACCTTTGACACCGATATTCCTTGTGAAATATTTTTGTGTACATCTTAGTGATAATTTCTTTCATATCCCCCTACTCTTTTTCCTGGTGGTTTTTAAACATTATTTATATGTTAACACCATTTGTGCTGGGTTTAGATATTTTAGATGAGTATTTTTTTTATTGCAATAGAATTTAAAAGCTTTCAGCTTTTCTCATCATAAAGCACATTATTTAAGCTCATAGCCTTGGGCCAGCTAATAATATTCAGTGCATTACACAGAAGTCGTAACTCTCCCAGAGCCTTCCCAGTATCCCTGTCCCCTAGCTAAATTTATAAATGAGTATAGTTTTGTCTGATAAAATGTAAAAGAATCTAATATAGGAAAGCAGAATAATACAAATGCAAATTTAATCAATAAATATTTTAAAATATATATCTTGGAGAAAGGAAGGAACAAGGATAAGCAAATAAATGTTAATAACTATGAATATGACCAAAATGGTTGTTCCGTGAAACTGTTTTATTCTGCTGGCCTGTAATTGCAGCACATACATATGCAGTCTGAATAAAAACCTTGTATCTTCATTTACATATACTTACTAAAAAATGATGTTGTTGGCATTTCTTCTTTTCCTGCTTTTTCTTTGTATTAGTAGACCCATTATATTTATGGGAAAAGAACAAGAATATTTACAGAAATAGAACTAATGTAGGATAAATCTTCATATTTTATCTTTCAAGAGAAAATCTAGAAGAGATAGATGCCTGAATAGAATTTTTTGTGCCTGATTGCATTTCACAGGTAGTGTTTAAAGATAGCCACTATTTATTCTTTCAGGATGAAGAGAAAGTGACTGAATTATGTTTAAAATATTTACAAAACCTGCTGTATAATTTATTCCTAGTTTTCAATTCTTTATCTGCATTAAGGAATATATAATTGACCAAACCCAAGACCTATGTGTTTCATATCATAGTGTTTCCTATGGCCAGTTAACTTTTCTATGTGTTCAAGGTGCTCAGAAATTATCATCTTGAAGAAAAAAAAAGATCAATTTAGCTCCTGTTTCATTCCCAGTCATTTAAGCACTTTGTCTTCAGTGTTAACTGTTATTTAACTTTGAAGCATAGTTGATACATGTTCATTGTATACAAATTAGAAAATTCTAATAAGTAGAATAATTCATACATTCTCAAATCTCATTACATTGAAAAGCCACTGCAAACCATCTCTATATTCTTCCAGATAATTTTATTATTCACATCAGCATTGTTAACAGAAATAGAGCATCTCATATGTTCTTTTTCTACTTGCTTTTCTGCTCAGCAGTAGTTTATGGGTGTTGTGTGTCAATATGTAGACTATTGGACAATTATTTTTATGGCTATACAACAGTTCATTAAATGATGTAATTTGGTTAACTTACCTCACTTATTGATGCATTTAGTTTCTTGTTTTATTTTTTAAATTTAATTTTAACCAAAATGAAAATTAGTCCTTTTTACTTAGGAATTTGTACATTTACTCAGTTCTTTCTTTCAAGTAAATTCCTAGAAATGGAGATTTGAATCATATCACAAATTATGCTCCAGAAATCTGTGCTCATTTAGAACTACTTCAGAAACAACTGCTTTTTTACAAAATGTGAATCTCTGATAATCAAAGAATATTTGGCCTTCTTTTGATCTGTACAACTATGAATAGCATTCACCTATGTAGGGAGGCCAGATCATCTCTCGAAGCCACCCTTGAAATCAATGGGCCACCCAGTATCTCTTTGAACTGACATTAATCCCACGCTGCCTGTGGGACTTTGTCAGCAGCTGCCAGTGTGATGGTCCAGCCCTTAACTCCATGGCCTCCTGCTGAGGATCCTTCAGTCATTTTGTCAGTTTGCTTTTGTGCTTTTCAGTACACACCTTTTGCTCTCACGGTGTGTTCTCTTCTTCCTTTGTGG
>RJWT010015253.1:0-20544 GCA_004365215.1 Cuniculus paca
TTTTTTTTTTTTTTTTTTTGTTACTAGGGATCCAACTCACAACCTTGCGCTTTCCATGTAGGCGTTTATGCTGCTGAGCTAAATCCCTGGCCCCTCTTCTGCTTATTTTGTAATTACTGGATGAATTTCAAAATCAAGTTGTCAATTTTTCAAAAATATCTTGAATTTGGATACTTAGAGTTTGTTATGGCTTGAATTTAAATGTCCTCTGCAAAGCCTCATGCAGTCATAGGTGAGGCTACTTCAGAGGTGGTTGGTGCTAGAGTGTGTGAGGCTGGAACTGATTCATGTGGTTCAATGCTAGGCTCAAGGGCTCTAAGACTAAGGGTGTGAGTGCTACCTGTCCTAAGTAGTCTGGACAAGATAAAAGGGGCAGAAAGACACTGCTAAGGTCCCTTGTTGCTTTTGTTGTTCTTCTGCTTGCCATGAACTGTTCCCTGCGAAGCCACCCTTGGAATCCATCAATTATGGATTGAAACCTCTACAAACTGCGAGCTATATAAACGTTTACTCCTCTAACTTTGGGTGTTAGGTATGTTGTCTCAACAATGGGAGAAAAGTAACTAAGAAGGATTTTGATAGGACTATTGTTAGAATTCTAGGTGAACTTGAAAATTAATGCTATTAAGCTTTTCTATTCAAAAGCATAGTATATCTTTTCCTTTCTTTTGATATTATTTATTTCCATAATGGTTAAGTATTTAGTGTATAAAACTTATACTCCATTGGTTAAACTTGTTCGTGTTTAACATTTTCAGCACTATTCTAATTGAAGTTATAATTTTCTTTCATTTTCTTAGTTTCCATGATGTATGTAAAATATGAATATGTTTTTTGTCTTCATTCCTAAAATATTTCTGCTGTCACTTATTAGTTCTAATCATTTTATGTTTTCTCAGGATTTTCTACTGGTAAGATAATGTAATCTGTGAATAAAAATCATTTTATTTCTTTCTTTGCATTTTGTATTCCACTTATTGTATTTTCTTGCTTATTTGTCCTCATTAGACTATCCAGCGCAATGTTTAAGTAGTGATGAAAGCAAAAATTCTTGTCTTGTTCATGATGTTAAGAACAAAATATTCGGTATTGTAGATCAAACTCATAACTTCGTTCTTGCCAGGCAGGTTCTTGTGCCATTGAGCTTTATCCCCAGCACATAAAGAATTTATTTTCTCACCTTTGAGTGTGACATCATCTGTGGATTTTTATAAAAGCACCTCAGCACACTGAGGAAATTATCTTTTTTTTCTACTGCTTCACCAAAACTTATGTAGCCTTTCGTCTTTTTGCTAATAGCCAGTCTGACAGATGTGATGTCATATCTTATTGTGGTTTTGATTTGTGTTTCCACGTGATCAGTGATGAGTGCCTTTTCCTATATCAGGTAACCTTGTGTATTTGAAGAAATATTTACTCAGATCATTTGCCTATTTTGCAATAAATTTATTTATTATTGTTGTTATTTGTTATTGAATTGTAGGAGTTCCTTCTGTGCTTTTCTTGGTAACTCCTTATCAGATAATTGTTTTGCAAATATTCTTTAATAATTCTTTAAGTTGC
Organism: Cuniculus paca; assembly: GCA_004365215.1. Taxonomy (NCBI): domain Eukaryota; kingdom Metazoa; phylum Chordata; class Mammalia; order Rodentia; family Cuniculidae; genus Cuniculus; species Cuniculus paca. The sequence goes on from RJWT010015253.1 coordinate 1,564, forward strand.
CTTTTCATTGTATACTTATATGTGTACCTTGTAGATATTGAGGAATATATTAGGACTTTGCGAAGCCTCCTTTAGACAAATGATTCTCCAGACTGTACTTCTGAATTTTGGGTTAGCACAGCTGGCTTTACCATCTCAGGCAACTGCATTGTTCAACAATCACCTTGAGTATAAGACTTCTTAGGAAGCAAGCTCTGAGTCAGGTAAAATAAAGGTGAATTTTGTGAAGGGGGGTTTTCCAAGGCAAAGTTTGAGAGGCATAGTGGCTTCTAGTTTTCTCATAGGTACAGTTTCTGTAGCTGTAGTACAACGGATTTTCAAAGTACCTATGGAGCTAGGGAGAAGATGATAGGAACGGAACAAGTTAAAATAAAACATGAAACGTTTAATTCTGATATTTAGCTCTTTTCTTTAAATAAGTATCCCTATGATTATATTAAGAGAATTGTTAATTTCCAGAGTTTGAAAATCTTTTAGCAAGTAATGCTTGCCTGTGTTCTCAGAGCTTTTATGGAGAAGAAAATTTTACATATTAACTTCAGCATTGTGAAAGCACTTCTGTAATAATTTTATAGTTCAAAAAGTCCTAAAGAATATAATTCTAACCTTGGTTTTAAATACAAATGCTACGTTTTCTATATGATTCCTGAAATACACTTATTTCACTTTCAAGACAATTTCCTCTACTCATTATATGCACTAATGACATCCATTGCAGAACACTGAGACAGGAGGAGACATAATCATTCCTATTCCTGGATTTCAGGCTCTAACGCAGAGATATCAACAATACCTTACTGGTTTGGACATTTCAAATTCTCAGACAAAGTCTCTAGCATTAAAAGATTGTCTTAAATTTCTCTTAGAGTGACAATTTTTTAAAAAGTGCTCCCAATGTAGAAAGCACTGCCTTTTAAATTGGTATTGTGAAAATAAAATGAAAGTCATATTTGTTTGGCAAATTCATCCTATCAAAGGGAAATGAAAGGAAGTTTGTAGAGTGAGGGAACAAGAAGAATGCATGTTGAAAATTGAGGGCAATCCATGACAAGATGCAGTCCAGTGATGCCCGAAGCCAAGTCCATCATTTGATGCAGCTGTGGACCATGCACACAACACCACAGGTGTTTTCCATTAGATTATTTATCGGCAATCTTAGAAAACTCTCGATATTTAAACAGAAAAACAACACTATTTTCTCAATTATGTCTCCTAATTACTTTCACCCTGAGTAAATGTTACAGAAAAATGCCTTAAAGCTATAAATCTGCTAGCACTTGATACTGTGGTAGTGCTGAGTAATCTAATATACCAGGTAAGGACTGCATTAAAAAATTGAAGACAAATTAGGGAACAAACTGGAAGGTTTATATATCTGTGCCTATCTGCGTAATTTTTAAATTTGCCACCCATGAGCTTCAAGGAACTTCTAGGAATGGAAAATCTGAAGTAATCACTCATACTTTAAAAATTAACTGCGTTGTAATCAGCATAATATAATGGTGTAAGTGGAGGAAGAAAGGAAAGCCAGGAAAAGGAACTCTTCTTCCTAGGTGATTATCGGCCAGTCAGTATTATTGTTTTTCTTATGCTGATAGCTAGAAGAATAAGAACAGTTTGTGTGTTGAGTAAGTTTTGATTTCATTGTACCTGACATCAGTGCAGCAAAATTTAAAGCAAAATAAAGCTAAGAAAACAAGAGAAAAATGAAAAATGCTCAATACTGTAAATAGCAAACATGGATCACATACAAGATGAAGGAGCATGGCATGATTCTAATTTCTGGGGCATCGATTTAGAGTACAGTTCAGCATATTAATTGCTTCCACTCCAGGATAGTCCTTGCTTAGAGAACATTCCATTACACAGTGATCATATGCATGAGCCATTGTTCATTACCTTTTCCCCTACCTCAGGGGCTCATCAGAAACTTACTCCTTAATCTATTCTCTATCTTTCACCATACAGAGTGATCATAATCTATTCTACAATAAACAAATGAGTACCAAGTCTTATAGAAACATGAACAAAGTTAGAGAATAAATACAAATTGTTGTATTTATTGATTTGGGATATAAGTAATAAATTTCATACAGCAATTTTGGTAAAATTGAGAAAGTAGGTATCATATTGCAGTAAGTTGAATGTGCATTAAAAAACAGTGCAGCTGGATGTGGTGGTGCACACCTATAATCCCGGCAGTTGACAGGCTGAGGTGGGGGATTGCCACAGGTTCAAGGCCAGCCTGGACTACATAGTGAGACCCTGTCTCAAAAACAAAAACAAAACAAAAGCAGAAACAAATACAACCACACAACACTGAACATCAAACAAATTAAAACAGAAAGAAAAAGAAAAAAATAGCGCAGAGCTAAACACCATGAGGGGCAGTGCTTATAATTGCAGCACTGGGCAGTCAGAGGCAAGAGAATTTCAAAGTTGATGCTATCCTGGACTCAAAAATACAAAAATACAGTACAGAAAGCATATGAAAATGATTCTTTTTCCAGAAAGTTTAACTAAATGGAAACATAGAGTATTAGGGAATGTAGACTGAGTAGCTCAGTGGTAGAACAGTTGTTTAGCACATGTGAGACCCTAGACTCAATCCTCAGCACTTAAAAAAAGTTTGATAATATGAATAAGTAAAAAACAAAATCAGTGAATGACACACCTATAAGTCTAGGTTGTAAATGGAATAGATAAACGTATTCTAATAAGAAATTGACAAATTCAAGAGATTTAAACATATAGTGTAACACTGTGGAAAGCATGTTGGTGGCAGAAAAGGATGGAATAACCCCAACAAAGGGTCAGGACATACTGTCTTACAAACTACATGGTAACTTTGGATGAATAATGCCACCATTCTAGGTCCCATATTTATCATTTGTGATCCTAAGATTGACTAGAGAATGAGTTATAGCCTATTTGAAAATCTCTCAGCAAAGTTACTGGCACATACTTGGAGATATATATATATATATATATATATATATATATATATATATTATTCCTACATATAAGCTTCTTGCAAAGATCTTCACTAAAAATGTCCATGTAAGAGGTGTGGATGTTGGAGAAGAGATTCAGATAAATAGCCTAAGTGGTCACTTCAGACTTTAATGTCTTATGACTCTTTAGAAATTCTAAGGCTTGCACATTGGCAACAGATAGTGAGAACTGGCATTAAATCTTAGAACTATTGATTCTAAATACAAGTTTCCTTCAAGTTGTCACATCTAGATTGTACTCAAAGACATTGTTCAAAGAAGATGCAGTTTCTTTCAACAATGAAAAAGTACTCACAAGTTGATTAGCAATTGTAAAGTCAGCTCACCAGGAGAAACATTTTTGTTGAACTAAAATCTTCCTTTCTTTTTTTGAAAACACAGTTTTAAAAATTCAACATAGGAAATATCTCTGTTTTGCATTCCTATTATTATTATTTTTGGGTACTAGGATTCGAACTCGCGTGCTCACACTTGCCAGACAGGCACCATGCCTCTAAGCTATATCCCTTGCCCTGTTACATGTTATTTTTAAATGCTTATTTCCTTTTTTTGGAAAATGAAATTCACTGGATATTATATAACTCTTTCTAAAACTTAACTAATTTTTCTGCTTAGCTGAGTTATTCACTAATTTGAAAAAAAATGATTTATTGAAGAATATTCAATAATATTTGAAGGGACCATGTGTCATTTTCCTCCTACTACAAATGTGTGTTCAGATATATACACACATATATTTGTATATATACATATATATATATGTATGTACAGAGATAGATGTGCATGACTATTAAATTTATTCATAAAGTTTTATGCCATTTTCCAAAATTTGAAAGTCTGAAAGCTGGTTGGTTATGATAATCCTTGAGTTTTTGCTGATCCCTAAGACCTTCTGTTACAGAGTACAAAAATGTGCCTTTATCCACAGGATGAAGTCTTATGTTAAATGGTTTTTGAAGTATTATCAGCTGTTTAGGGATTTTGCAAATCTTATTCTGAAAAATAGATTTAATGATTTCACCTAAGAAACTCCAACATGAAATCACAATATTAGAGAAAGATTTTATAAGAGTGAATACCTCACAGGAGTGGACCTTGCTAAAAATATCGTGCACTGCTGTGTTTGAATTCCTCTGCAGAACAACTTTTGCTTGTGAACTTTGATTCTTATCCTTTAAACATCGAATCGATAGCCCACAAATCATTGTTATAGTAGTATCTAGTTTCCACTCACTAGTTAGGAATGCAAGTGACCACAATGAAAAAGAATGTAGACTGAGGAAAAAGATCAACTCAGGACTAAGCTAAATCAAAAGAAAGGGGAAATAATATTTTCTACCCAATTTATTTTAAAAGTATATTGGAAGGAGCCATGTATTAAACAGATGCAGAAATAAGAATTAATTTGAAGATCCTTTTATGATGGAAAGCTCTTACAGTGTTACAATATGAATCTGAGGCTCACTCATGAATAAAAATAACTCAGCCATCTGTGCAACCTAAGGAAAAAAACTGACCATCATTAATGACATTCCAGCATCTGCTACATTTATGAGTGTGAAGGTAGGGAGGCAAGAGCAAAAATGGGTGGACCTATCTGACAATGATAAAGTGAAATGCTGACATAATAGAGCATGATGGAGTATGACCACGGCAAATCCCTGTGCCCGAATAGACTTTCACATTGCTAAAGAGGACAATACACATGTTGACGTGGATGAGAGCTAAATGCCTTTGAGGAGAAAGGGAACGTATCTCACGTGACTGAGTGTCTGTGGGCTAATAAATGATCAGGAAAGGCTCTCACATGCAGACACAATAACTAGGTTTCACTTGATAAAAACAAATAATGCTGAATGGGAGTGATTATTAATAATTATTTTCTGCTCACCTAGATCCCATTGCTTGAAATTTAATTAAGGTTTTTCTGGAGGCAATATAAGCCTGTTTGAACTATGGCACCTTTCTCTATGCTTTTGATGCAGCTTTTATGAGCCAAGATAGCAGTGAGCTGAGATCATGTTAGGAGAGGTGTGTATGTCCTATTTAATCTTATATGACACTTGTTATTTTATTACTGTTTCATCCACTTTGCTGTAGGCTTGTGATACAGCAACTCTTTTTTCACATGTCAGATATGTCTTGCCTTTGTTACACTTGACAGGCTGGATGTCATAAAGTCATAGCTCTCAGTATTCTAGGAATGGAAGAGTAAACGAACACTGCAGTTTCTCACTGGTTGTTGAAAACTTACTCTATGACTAAGAATTGGGATTTAAATGGGGAGAACAGTGCCTTAGTGTGGAGTAACCTCTTCTTAGTTTTCTCCACTTGTCCTTTTCTGCTCAGCAAAGAGGGAAAAGTGAATGAGAGAACAGAGAAGAGAAGTAGATAGAATAGGGATCAGGCTGTGTCTCTTCTTACCTGTGAGCTCCTTACCTACTGAAGGATCCAAAGTTGTCAGAATCAAGGAAACATTTGGTGTCTCCACGGAAAGGCACAAAAACATGGCATGTAACTTTAGCCACAGTTTTACTTATTAACAGAGACATTTAGATCACATTTAGAGCTACAGGACCTGACAGCTGTGTAATGATGGAAAGGGGTGGGAAGAGTGAAAATTAGAAGCATACTGGGAAGCACTGGACATTTTGACCATTATTCATAGGAAGAGCTACAGTTATGAAAACAGTGAAATTTCTCTCCTTTCTGTTTTCTGGCCTTTGAAAGCAGTCAGTGTGCATCTTCCTAAAGTTGATCTTTTAATATATTCTTTTCAAAAGCTCTCACAATAGAAACTATGATTGTGATGGAAATGTGAGGTTTTGCTTTGTAGGTAATGAATATGTGAGGGCACATGTTTTCTCTTTAGGCAAAAATTAACCCCTATTGTAATCATTACTTGTGACTACATCTCAGATGCAAGAAATATCTCAGCAGAGCTAAAGATAGGTCACAGGTTTAGAGGCAACAGCCTCTTACTTGTCTTGTTGCTGAGAAAAAATACCCAAAACCCACAAGTATATAAAGTGACCAAAAATTATTTTTACATGTTTCAACCTACTTAGGTTCATTTAAGAAAGAGTGCATTTTATCAGCCATGCAATCATGCAGCACCATGAATTGGTTTCTTCTTGGGTTTAAAATAAACATATTCATTTGTGTGTGACTTGAGATTTCAAAGTCAAAAGAAAAAGTGACAGTAACCTCACACTATTGGGAGTGTCTTAGTTACTTTCTTTCATTGCTGAGACAAAATACCCAACATCCACAAGTTAAAGGAGGAAAGATTTTTTTTTAGCTCACTGTGTAGGGGGTTCAGTTCATAACTGGCTGGCTCCACAGCAGGGAGGCATGGCAGACAGGCATCACAGAGGAGAAACGGTTCCTGGCAGGCAGAAGGTACCAAAACAAGCAAGCATGACAACTGCTCCTTCTATCCCTAATGCCTCATCCAGGCTACTTATACTCTTAATCCTAGCGCATTGCACCATGAATCAATTCCACTGTCACACAGTCTAGATCCAGCCATCTCTGAAAAGCCTAGCCTATGACCACATGAGGTTTTTGAGGGACAGCTAGACACAAGCCATAACAGGGCCAGAGCACTCAACAGTAAGTAAACGAAAATTTCTGTAAAGTGAGTCATATTTGATTTGCTTCAGTAATCTGATTTATTCAAATGCATAAAATGTGTTATGAGACATTTATTACAAATCATCGCATAAACTCTATGTAAAAATATCACAAAAATTATCCTGAAAAAAGTGACAGATTTTTATGGTTTGTTTATGGTAAACATATAAAATACCACAGTTTGTTATGAAGAATTCAGAGTGCTCATGAAAACATAAAATTGTTGTTATTGAGAAAGATTGCATTAGAGATGTTTAAAGCTATCTTTTAAAAGTAAACATAAATCATACTCATAAGTGAAATATATCACATTCACATGTGTAAACATCATATTGTCTTCCTAGTGTAAAAAACTGAAAGAGTAAATGGAATCCAAAGTGTGCAATAGATATTGTGAAAGTGAAAGGGGAAAGACTGCTCAAGAAGAAAGAACAACTGAGAGAAAGGAGAAGAAAAAAAAGGAAAAGAATAATATATGATAGATAATTGTAGTATTAATCTCTGTTAGTTCATCAAAAAGAATGGTTTGTATTTTGTTGGATCATTTTTTCATACCTATGTCTTGTAATCTGAGCAACTACTTTGAAGATAACAATATGCAATATGTTAACTATTGTTAATCTCCTATTATGTTGTTTTGAAATTCTGTATTATCATTTTTATTTATTTTAAAATTATAAAAAGCAATGTCCACAATTATCTGAAAAAGTGTTTCTCCCTGTTTCCAGTTATGTGTTGGTGTAATACCTACTTTTCTTCATATACTCGAAGAGAGTAGCATGGAGCAACAGGTCGAACACAAGAACAGATATGAAAAATCAGCTATCATCTACTAATCTAAGGATGAAAGAGATGTGCTAAAATGTAATGTTAATCTTCTCAATTTATTGTTGTTTCAGAAAATATAGTTACAGCTCATAAAGTTTGTGATATATTAACACATGATAAATATATTACTGTTTTTTCGAGGAAATAAAAATTCTTCTTTTGTTTGTTTAAAAAAACAAATATAAATCAAAACAATAGAAGAATCTGACATGGAATCTAAAAATCATATTTTTGTGTGAAGGAAATTAGATAAAAAATGAAAGGCAGACGAAGTGTCAGAGTGCATGTATGTGTGTGTGTGAAATTCTATTCTACCTATTAATCTATGAGATATACAGCCAAAATAGGACTGAATTGCTTTTTAAAAAAAAATTTCTCTAGCACTGCCTTTTTAAAAATATAAGATCAATTTCCTTTTTCATCTAATCTGTTTTTAGCTAAAATTATTATTTTTATTAAGCACTATTATTTTCATTTCATTGCTTTCATTTAAGAAAGCATTAGAGTTAGTTTTGGTGTTTTTTTTTGAGTTATGGGTTGAGAATACAAATGTAGATCTTCACTGTTTCTAGAATTATTATTTCCATTGAAATGCTGGTGACTTTAACTGGCTACCTATTTTCCATTTTCTACACACAGAATTACTTTTACTAAGAGTTAATTAAAAAAAACCCGCCAAATCTATACCCAGTATATTAAAACAAACTTATCACACACATTTGTTTTGTTCTCTCAACAGCTGTGTGATTTACAATCTATTTTTATATCCATTTTATAGAAATCGAACCTGATGATAAGTCTGAGTTATTTGTCTAAGGTATTATAACTCTTCAGTGTATGATTGTAGAGCTCATGTTTCTAATTTCTATAATAATTTTTCTCTTGAGTGTAAGGGATACAAGAAGTTATTTTATTATCTTTTTTCCTTGTATAAGGTAGAACTCTCCTCTTCATTATTTTGTTGTAGTGTGGTTGTTGTTGCTGTTTGGGGGTGGAAACAGGGTCTTGCTATGTCTTTAACAGGTTGGTCCTGAACTCATTATGGAGCCAAAGTTGGCCTTGAACTCATGGCAATCCTCCTGCCTCAGCCTTCCAAATCCTGGGATTGCAGATACACCATCACATTTGGTTTAAATTATAGTCTTGTTAAGAATCAATACTATCTTTTAGTTCATAAGAGAGATCAACAGTTGAACTGGCACTTTCTTTTCAAGTTTTCCAATAGTAGCTGCTGAGCTCCACTATTGACAGTTTTCCTCCAAGATATTTCTTAGGTGGGACATAGGGCCTTGTCTTTCCATTGTATCCAAACACAGTGAGAATGGGGAGAAATACCTGTTCCTCCCTGAAACTTTGGGAAGGTTTTCCCCAGAGGACTAACTGCTTATTACATAGATGCTTGCCTTATGCCCTTTTCCTTTCAGGGCTTCCAGCATCCCTGCCAGTGTTTTGATATAGTCATTCCCACGGATTCTTATTTTGTTTGATAGCAAATGTTCTGGAACATTCTAGAATGTCCTTGCATTGTGTCTCTGCCTTGGCTGTGGCACAGAATCCATTGCCATAAACACTGTCTTTCCATGGTGTCATTTTTCTTGGCAGCCACAGCCGCAGCCTCTATCACCTATGCTGACAGTGGTGTCAGCTTCTGAAATTTAGTCAGCAGGCATTAGGGAGGCTCTGTCATATTCTCATTCAACAAAGACTCCCAGTGAGGCTTATTTAGGAAGCAGACACTGTCAGTGTTTTATGACTTATAGAAACCGTGCCTCTGCAAGATACAAGCTTGACACAAGTGAGTCTTGTAACACTTGACTGCATTACTTGGTCACCACCCTGAACATTGAACCTTACATCTGAATATAATTCAGAAGCTTCATAATATGTTCCCTTTCCTAGTGGAGAAAAAGTGAATTCAGAAATATCTTTTACAGCCTTCTTAAACTTAAATTTAAACTAGTCACACACATTTAAAATATTCCTATGCTTATAAACAGAATTGGCATTTAAGCTCAGGTTTTGAAGCTTTCATAAAGCACTATATTTTTTGCATTTAATTCATATGCAATAGTTTGGTTTAATTAAACTAGAAAATTTAAATGCCTAAACCATACAATTTTCAAAATCATAAATTATCTCTACCTAGATATATTGCTATATATATCCACATATAAACATATATATGAGTATATGTCCTGCATTTGTGTATAGTGTACATTATCCACTAATACACACACAGATATATTATCACACACACATATGCATACATGAAATGAAAATATGTACTATATACAATTGGTAGTATATAAAACTATATATTCTCCCTGTTTTCTTTATTCCCTTTCTCATTTGGAGATTAAAGCTCAAAATCAAAGAGTCTTTAAGCAAATGATAAACTCAGTTTTTGCCTTTCTTACTCAGTTTTCAGGCTTATAACAGATACTGTTACCCAATGCAAAGTATATGTGCACTGGAATAACTTTATAATTAAATAAATTGCAACACATGTAATGTATACAATAAGTTATGTTTTCCAGTCTGTGGTGCCCTTTCAATTCTCTGCATGATATTCCTGTCTAAAAGGCACTAATAGAGACATTCTGATCTTGAAAAGAAAAATGAGAAAAATCAACATCTAAAACTCTGAAAAGTCCTGGGTAGTAAAAGGTCTTTGTTCTGCGGAGTGTTCTCCCACAGAGGAACAGAATTTTCTTTTAGCTTTTACATTTGACTCCCAGGCTCTGAAATATAATAATCAAAGCTCTTTGCCACCTTATGTTGAATCTCTTGTACATGAAATCTTTTTATTTAGCAAGAAATGGAAATCTTGCCCTCAAATAATTTTATGAAAGCTTGAACATTTGCCAGTTAAAAATATCTTTCTTATTATTGTGTTACAGAAACTGTTGGTAGTCCACTGGGATAATTAGGGAAGATGAGGGGCTTTTTAATGAGTTTTCCTAGGGTGCACTTGAGAATCTATCACATATTATCACAGGTTCCTGATAATTTTATCTTTGCTTTCTAGATGGCAAGATACTCTAATATTGAAAGTTTAAATGAGAGACTCAAGAAAATTCACAAACCTAGAAAAAGCTAACATTTTTTGAGACATTTTTGCAAAGAGAAATGATCTCTCATCCTCAACTGTTCTAGGCTTTACATTCTTCTCCATAGAAAAATTCATATAAAGTAATCATTAGTTGATCTATTGATACATTCTGCATTTCTAGGAAGTGAAAATCTCATAACCTAATAGAATCTGCCTACTTTTTGATTAGTACATGATGATTACATTCTTACTCTGTAGTTAGTACATATACATAACACATCTTAGTTTTTTTTGTTCCTTTTCTCTCCCCTTCCCCCAACCCTCCATCTCTTGATATCCTTCCTTTTTGCAAAAGATATATCTCTTTATATCCTATTCTTTTTTATTTTGCTCTTTATTCATAAGAGAAACCACCTGATATTTAAATTTGTGGCTCTGATTTATTTCTCTTAAAGTTATGATCTCAAAGTACATATATTTTCCTACAAATGACTCAATTCTACCAATTTATGTGAGAGTGGAGGTAGAAATTCCAAGATAACTCACTCAGGATATATATTTGTTCTGTATGCCCTTAAAATCTCAAACAAAACTATAAAAAGTAACATTGTCTTGTAAAGACCTCACCATAGAATTTGCTGCATGAACATGTGGCAGAGATGCTGAGCTACAAGCAAGGAAGTAGGAAAGGTGTGGAAAACTATTAGTGGTCTCTGTCCTAACAATGGTAGGAAAAATGGAAAGAGAAAGAGCACTTCTTTTCCAGAAAAAACTATAGATATATACAAACATACATATTACCTACAAAGAAGTGGTCTGTTGTGGGTTCCAGACTCTGGAGGAGTTTAACATTTTTGAAGAATTTCAGAACCAGTGAGAAAAGATAACTGGAGATAGAATGAAAAATGGATATGCAGTTCTGTGATTAATTCCTTGCAACTTTTGTGGAAACTACTGCTTCAGAAGTAGCAGCCCAGGTAAAGTATCAGCGTCGATGCCAACAAATTTAATAGCTGCAGTAAGTGTGGGACTAGAATAAGCATCATTCTCTGGCAGGTGACATTCCCAGCAACTGGATATCTTAGACCAGTGGTCAGAAAACTATATCACACAGGCCACATGGCAAGGAATATTTCTTGGTAAATAAAGTTTTATTAGAACATACTCCTGCTCATGATTCTTTCTGTATGGACAATAGCAGAGTTCAAAGTATTGTCCACTTTCCATGCTAAGGCTTTAGTGCTACAAGGGCAGGTTGTGACTAGGCCTCATGGCCCACAAAGCCTAAAATGTCCAGTGTCTGGCTGTTTATAGACAAAGTTGGCATGATAGACCAGTTTTCTCTAGTATCAGGTAAGCCAGAAACAACTGTGTGGTAGGTTGGGCCACAATGTCAACTCGCAAGGAAAGATACTTGGTAACATCTTGTAAGTTACTAAACTATTTTTGTCTCTCATCTCTTAGACTGATCTAGATTTGAGAATAGCCTTAAAAATTTGGTAGCCACTATCCTCCTTATTGTAAATGAACAATCCAATAAAGCTAATAAAAATAATCTACTTAAGTAATGGTTAACTTCATTAGGAAATAAATGTTTATTTTTGTGAGATTATTCATTCACTCTAGTTTCCTGGCATCTGATTATATGGAGAAAGCAAAGAATAACCTTAGCAAAGTTATTCAAAGTATTACTTGCTTATTAGGGAAGCCTCAAAAATTTTCATGAGTGGGTACACAAATGTATGAGAGTGGAAATTGTAAAGAAGCACCTAAAACCTTTGTAACTTTTATAACTTTTATAACAAGTTAAATATTAATTTTCTTTCGAGTATTTTATGTCTGATTTCTTTCATTTTCTATTTCCTCTAATTTATCATATCAGTCCACATTGGGTTGGAATGGAAAAAACAAACCAAAACACAAAACCTCTTTACTTTTTTCCTGCAGATAGCTTGAAAAGTCTTGAATGAAGTAGATAACCATGTAGTGAAGATTTGAGTACTTTAGTCTTCAGTGGAATTTAAAGAGGAATTCTTCAGCAGGCTGAATCTAAGTTTGAGAATTCTGTCCCAAGAAGCATTTCCCAAGAGCATCAGCTGCTTCCCTGTTATTCATATATTTTTCCCTCAGTTTTTACTGGATATTGTCTTTCCCATGTCTTTCATAGGATGTTCAGTCCTGTTTATTCTGCCCAGCCTGTGTTATGGGGTCCTCTTTCTTTACCATGAGTAACCTTTACTTTAGTATCAGGATGTTTTGCTCAACCAGCTGGGAGCCATTGGGAGCCAGAGAACATAAGCTTGTGGCCTTCTTTCTCAATCAAATTCGTTTTAACATGCCAATCCTTTAGATTGGTATTAGGGGCATTTTTAAATGCTGTGAAATCATCAAGTGTACCCTTTTACATTTTTCCTCCCCATAGTTTCCAACGATAATAAATAAATAGCTTTTTTTCACTTATTCTGTCTTCCTTTCTGATGCTAAAATTGGTAGGGGAAAAGAAAAAAGGAAGAAGGGAAAAGATTATATGTATATAGGTATATTTATGTATATATATATATATATATATATATATATATATATATATACAAGATAGATAACTATATTACTAACCTTTGTAAGTTCATCAAAAAACCAGTTTGTGATTTCATTGTTTGTGTGATCATTTTTCATGCCTAAGTCTTGTAACCTGAACAACTACTTCTAAAATAACAATGTGCAATATATTAACTAGTATTAATCTATTTTTTTGAAATTCTGTATTGTTTCTATCCTTTTTTCTGTTTTGCTTTTTAAAATAAAAAAATCACCAAGTTATGTTGTTAAGAAAGTATTTTTTTTCACTTCTGAGAAGAAAATCTTAATTAGAATTCTCTGCTGTTAGCTTGCAATATGCTAAATGAAGCTTAAATAAATAAATAAAATTCTTTGTCTCTGGAAATGTTATTACCTTTTCACGTCAGAAGCTAAATACTCATTGTCTCTGTTTCTCCCTCCCCTTCTCTTTGACTGACTTCCTGAACTCGTCTTCTTTGAAACTTTCTTGAGAGGGAAGTCCAGTTCCCAAACACGAAAGCACAGCCAGGAGAATTGAGGTCTGCGGTGCTATTGAGCAGAGTGCTCTTTGTAGAAAGTGATCATATTAGAGGATGAGAATGGAAGAAATCCTGGTGTGAGCCAAAGAAGCAAAATGTCCATGGGTACCTAAGTGGTTACATAAAAAGCTGATCCCACGTCTCAGGTTTTGTGTAACTCTCATTATGGAATTGAGTTTCTCGTGGAATTAAAACAACGAAAGTGAAAGAAGGGACACAAATGCTACTCCAACATTTTCTCCTTTCTTTCTGTCCTTCTCTGAAAACATTACAACTAGAAAAGACTTTTCTTTCCTGCTCCCTTCTCTTCATTTCCTCTGCCTTCCACTTGTCTACAAGCAGGCTTATACAGTATACAAAAGTGGTTGGATTTTTTTTTTGTGTGTGTGTGTGTGTCCAAAACAAAAGTTAAGAAGTGAACGCTCCATACTCAGATTTAAACCCTCTCACTCTACTCAATAACCTGGTTTGGAGGTGATTGTCTTGAACTTGGTTCAACTTTGATGGTCACAAACTAATTATTAATTGCTTTTGGCTCTTTGCAACAAAACTTAATCCTCTTCAGCCCTCTCCATCCTTAGGCTCTTCCACAAGATGAATTCTTTGGGTTAACATGACTATCTGAAATCAGAAATGTACAAAAAAATGCATTTGTTTTCCACTGCCTGACTTTATCTCTCAGTGAAATAAGTGCATTATGAGCTCTTATGTCATGCCTGTGTCTTGCCTAATTGCATTCAGAAACTTCCTATCCTAGATGAAAGATTTGGTCCCTTCTGTAAGGCACAGCTTATTTACCCTACAAGAAGTCACGGATTTCAGTCAGTGAATTGCAGGTGCTTGAGCTGGGAAAGTGTTAACGTGTGCTGCACTGCTCAATACAGCTGCAGGAGACTGCTGGGGCATAGAGGGGTCCTAGGTTGGATAACAATAGTATGTGCATGTGGTGCTTTAATTAAAGAAGTTATTTGTACCAAAACAGAAGACAAAGTGTAGACTATACAAAAAAGCCAACCATTTCATTTTTCTCTGTTGAATGCCTTGCCTCAGTGACCTTCAATGTCCTAGTGCATTGAGAACTCTCTCTAGTCCCCAGTGATAATGATCTAACGTCCAGAAGTTATCACCCTGATTGTCATATGCACAGCCGAAGTTTTATCTCTCGCTGGATCTCAGGTTATTGATGGTCATCGCTAACTCAAACAAAGTAGAGGGAGAGAAACTTAGAAGGTTGATAGCATTAACTTTTCAATGTGACAGAGTTACGAAGCAGTTTCTTTTTTTCTCTTCCCCATCCTCAGCTATTTTTATGGATAACCAGATACTGTACACCCATATATATAGTTAAGGGATTGCAAAATGATAATCAGAACTGTTTAAGTTAGACTTTTTTTTGGTCTCAATTTGGTACAGTGTAGCAAGCTAATTTCCATCTTATTTTTATCACATTTTAAACAAGATTTGTGAGATATTGTAGTCAAAGAAGTTTAAGTTTACTGGTAGGAAGATATGATCAGTACTTTTAAGGATTAAAAATTCCCTAATGCAACAATAGCTCTCTTAATGCTCCCTTGTAATGTGTACCTGGATATCTCACACTGTTGGATATAAAATAATTGTGTGGAGACCACAGAAATAGAGGAAGAGGAACTGAAGATCTATACTAATTTCAAACTGATTTGGAATGACAATATGAAGAATAAGAGGGTTGATTTTTAAGGGACTCATACTTTATTTTAGATTCCATTACCTAAACACATGTGGGCAGCTTGTCTCCTATTGAAATCATTCATTAATGAGAAGATGATAATATTTCTAAGTTTCCTTCCAGTTCCCTGAAAATGTGTTGGAGTCAGATTCTCATGGATAGTGCCTCATTTCTCCATTATCTCACTGCTTAATTTTCTTCTCACCACTGTGTGGTGTTTTTCACTGGTGGAGATTCACCTTGGGTCTCTGAGCAACAGAATACCTGAAGAAAAGTAGCTTTGCACAATAAGAAATATATATTTGTTCAATGAGAATACAAGAATACATAGAGATCAGAGTTTATATATTGGTCTAATGTATTCATCGAAGAAGTAGGTTGTTCTTTTCTTCTCTGTTTTTCTTCAGATTATTGCTATCCATATTGGAATCAATACTATTACTGCATTTCCTGACAAAATATCTGCTTTTTAGATAGGAAAACAAACCCTGAAGGAAAATAAGGGCATATGTCAGCTTAGAAGACAAAGACTTAAACTTCCATATCTTTGATTGAAATTAATGAGATGAACAATTTCATCCCTATACAATATGTGAACACAGGGAATTTAAGACTTTCATTTTCTATTTCTCAGACTGAAGGGGTCTAGAAAGGAAGAGAGGAAGAGAGTTTAGAGAGGGTATTAGTTCCATCATTGGGACATAGTACCTAACACTTGCAATTTAAAGGAAGAGAGATTTAATTTTACAGCTGGTTTCAGTGGATTCAGTCCATGGTTGGCTGGCACCAAGGCAGAATATAATAGAGGAAGAGCATGAAGGAGTAAAGGTACTTAGTTTACGGATGCCATGAAATGCAACAGAGATGCGGCACCAGAGAGGAAGCGGTGAGGGATCAGACATAGACCCAAGTCCACACCTCCATGACTCACTCATCCTGAATGTCCCTAGGACCATACTCTCCACCAGTCTTCCAGGCAGACCACAAAGCCAATTAAGCTGACAGTAGACCTTAACTTCCAGAGACAGTGAGCTAACTTGTGGCAGCTGCCATGGTTTTATTTTTGAAAGAGAGGATTTCAGTAGACAGATTATGAGAGAAAAATCTTATTCTTAAATTTTATCTTGTCTTATTTAATCAAAGGATATTTTGCAGGAGGCACATTGCAGAACACTATTGGTGGGTAATTCATCTACTGGATGAATCCAAGATAAATGGTAATTTTATATTTTTCCATAGAAGTCCCAGAATTGACTAAGCTAAATAAAAATTTTTTACATGAATGTTTTACTAGAACAGTATTTTCTTACAAGCCTTCTTGAATCCAACCACTTACAAGCCTTCTAATAATTGATGGACACTTAACATACAAATATAAACATTGTATGTGGATGTAGGAAGTATAATAAACAATGGATTCAGATTCTCCCCTCTTTTTCA
Organism: Cuniculus paca; assembly: GCA_004365215.1. NCBI lineage: Eukaryota > Metazoa > Chordata > Mammalia > Rodentia > Cuniculidae > Cuniculus > Cuniculus paca. The sequence continues at coordinate 18,337 of RJWT010015253.1, forward strand.
AAATTACTGTGACCTATTTAAAAATACAATGAACTCCTTTCAGCCAGAACAGCCATCTTCCAGTAACTCGCCAAAATGATGAACACAAATGGAAAGAAGAGGGGAACCTGGCATATGTTCTCTAGGCCATTTAGAAAACATAGGGTTGTTCCTTTGGCCACATACATGCGAATTTAAAAAAAGGGTGATATTCCAGACATTGAAGGAATGGATGCTGTGCAAAAAGGAATGCCACACAAATGTTACCATGGCAAAACAGAAAGAGTCTACAATGTTACCCAGCATGCTGTTGGCATGTTGTAAACAAGCAAGTTAAGAGCAAGCTACTTGCCAAGAGGATTAATGTGGGTATTGAGAGTATTGAATACTCAAAGAGTCGCCATAGCTTTCTGAAAAGTGTCAAGGAAAATGATCAGAAAAAGATGGAAGCCAAAGAGAAAGGTACCTGGGTTCAACTAAAGCACCAGCCTGCCCCGCCCAGAGAAGCCCACTTTGTGAGAACCAACAAGAAGGAGCCTGAGTTGTTGGAACCTGTTCCCTATGAATTCATGGCATAAGCTGGGGATTGAGCTATGCCATTCAGTACCTAATCAGTGGCTAAGAGTTCTAGGCCTTACTTAAAAGTAAAAAATCATCCTGTGTTGTAAGGATGGTTTTCTTAATTGAACAAGTGGGGTACTTTTACCTCAGAAACAAATATTTGGAGCAGATATTCATTCTACCTAGGTAATTGTGTCAGGTCTTTACTCTTCAGTGTTTTTCTTGCTGAAAGATGTTGCTGAGGTATTGTGTGGGTGTACACCAAAATAGCCAAATATTTATGAAATATTGATATTGGCTTGAAGATCCTGTAAATCACCATGGAGAAAAGATGTATCAAAATAAAATGGAAGTCGTTTCAGTTAAATAAATGGAAGTCCATTTCAGTTAAATAAATTGTTTAAATCATCAACTGTAAAATACTGCAAAGTGAAATATACTACCATTACTATTAGTAAACTTTTGTCTATGAATGGTGTGAATATTTTATATCAGTTATAATAACGAGATTAAACAGATTTTGATAGTGTCACTACCAAATTTTACAAATTTATAAAAGAAATTACATTTGCAATTTTAGGTTTATATATTGCATTTCTATTTTAGGTGAAACAAAATTCTATGTTAATGCTGCAACTTATTGGTTATATAGAAATAACCAATAAAATGTATACATTTCTATTTCTCAAGCAGGTATTCATTATATTTTATTGCTCCTATATATTCTGGGTTCTTCATGATGAAAGAATAATTCCGGTGTCTGGAATTCAGAATGTATTTAGATATAGATTCTAGCTTATATCTCCTCTTGCATTTTATATTAGTCAATCCCTAAAAATTCTGAATAAAGAAAAACAAAATAAAGGATAATGTTAGTTAATCTGAATACCTTTTCAAAGAGAAAGGAATGTCAAATATTCTGAAATCAAGAAATAAATGTCACTAAAGGAAATAGTTTGTTGGGTTTTTAAAATTATAAATACATAGAGATCTAATATATCTTAAAATGTCCCTACTTACACACACACACACACACAAAAATCAAGACTGAGAAAATCGAAAGTGCTGCAAGCTGTGGTATTAGCTAAAATGTGGCAACAAGTACTGTGCCATGATTTCTAAATAGCTGAAATCAATCAAGGAAGTGAAATGTGAAGTTTGACATTTTTAATAAATGACACTATTTACCTTAATGCAACTGACTTAATTGAGGTAAATTAAATAGAGGAAAGCAACAACTGAGCTGTAGCTGAATTATATTTAGTCAGTGTTCAAAGTTTTCTTTCAAATGTATTTCTAATTTTTTTAACTTACAAATGGAAATTAGGTTCTTTATAAAATAGCATTTGTCACTTACTGTAAATGAGGGAAATAAATTATTCTATAAGTCTATATTCTTGTGTCAACAGTAAACAGTGCATACTTTTAAATAAAAAAACATTGGCACATTAAAATTATTGTGATTGTGAACAGAATTATTTTGAAAAAAATACTAAAGATTTATAATCTTAGAATAGTGATATATATATATATATATATATATATATATATATATATGTATGTGTGTGTGTTTGTGTGTTAAAGTTTTCTGAAAATATTTTATTGCACTACTTGAAGTTTTAGTATAAGCCAGAAAGAAATTTATCACTTGTGTGTGATTTCATCATC
>RJWT010015254.1:0-20553 GCA_004365215.1 Cuniculus paca
AGCAAATAAACCAGCAGAGCTAAAGCAAAGGGTCTGGTGTGTGCACAACAGAATCTGCCAGAGAAGCTACTGAAAATAAGGCCAAGGTGTACATTTTGTGTTGTGTTGTGCTATACATTTTGTTTTCTATTAGCACTGAAAAGGAAGGAAGTTCTGGCACATACTAAAACATGGATGAAACTGAAGAACCTAAGTGAATGCTGGGGATACAGTTCCGTCATGCAGTGCCTGCCTGGCAAGTGCGAGGTCCTGAGTTCAATTCTCGGTTTAAAAAAAAAAATCAAGAACCTAAGTGAAATATGCCAATCACGCACATGAGCACATGTGTGTACATGCATGCACACACACATTACGATTTCATTTACATGAGTTACCTCAAGCAGTCAAATTTATAGAGAAAGAAAGTAGAATGGTGGTCACCTGGGGTTGAGAGTGTAGGGGTGCGAGGAGCACTTTAATGAATATAGTTTCTGTTTTATAAGATGAAGAGTTCTGGGTTTGGTTGTGCAACATGTATGTATTTAACACTACTGAACTGTGTATTTTAAAATAGTGAAGATGATACATTTTGTGATATGAATATTTTGTTAAAATTTAAAAAAATTTTAATGGTAGTTTTTTGTAACCTGTGGGAAAGAACTTGCTCAAGATGATTGTTAAACAGATGATGTTAAACGTATGATGGTTCAAGAGTGCTGAGATAAAGAGGCAGACATGAGGACATAGGCTAAGAGGACATTTACAGGGAGTGAATCATAGCAGATTGTATCTTGTTCCCTGCTTCTTCTCAAGTTTTTCCTCTCTCCTTCGTGGTTGCCATGAGGTGAACATCTTTGTTCCATCGTGAGCTCCCCACCATGATGCTCTGCCTCACTGCAGTCCAGACACAACTGAGCCAAGTGACTGTGGAGTGAATCCTCTGAAACTGTGAACCAAAATAAATATTTCCTCCTTTAAATTGTTATTCTCAGGTATTTTATCATGGGCAAAAGGTCCAGCTAGTTCCCTCCTTTCCATTTTGCACTTGGGCTAGAGAATGAACAAAATCGAGGTGCCAAAGTAAATAAGGACAGTGTTGCATACCCTGGATTGACCCATCCCTCCCCCTTTAAACTAGTACCTTAAAGCAAACCAGATAATACCCCGTACTCACATTTTATCTATCTTTTTTTTTCCAATGACAGGTTACTTTCAGGAATGCTTTGCTGTCACTTTCCTTTCATTCTTAAAATTTTTTGAACAAGGGAACTTCATCTTTTCACTTTGTACCAGGTTCCATAAATTACTGCAAGACGCTGTAGTTTGTCCAAAATGAAAGAATAAAGAAAAATGGAAGAAGGAAAGAAAGAAGGATGGAAGCAAGAAAAAAGTGAAGTTGTGTTTGTGGGTTTTGATACCACTCAACAATTACTAAGAATTGGACTAGTGCCCGTGTGAGCAGGAAAAGCTTCATAGCGATGGGTCATTAATTGAGTCAACCAAAGTGTATCAATTAAGCATGTATCATATGCTGGATACCAGGGCAGGTTATTACCTCAAGGTGTATACTCATTACAAAATTAACCTCTTTACGCCTCTCTGTCTAAGAAGCATTTGAGTCATTGAGAGCTTCCTCTGCACCAGGTTTCTGATCCTGTTCCTTTTCCCAGTGCTACCTCATAGATGATCGATCACTAGAGTTGGGGCTGGGTTTAGTGTAGAAGCTGAAGCTGAGAAGTCTCAAGTTGTTTTGTTTGATACACAGTTCTTGAGGTTTGGAAATACACACATAGGTTGAGAATAGTGATTACTGAAATTGACTTTGCTTTGTTAGAGTAAGAAGCCCTTTTTATTAGACATTTAGATTTCAGAGAAGTTTGGAAATTTGTGGTTATAAACAAAAGGCATGTAATTACTTACAGCCTTTGAGATGTGCATGTATGTGTGAACATGAACATAAATGTTAAATAGAATAGAATGAACATAAATGTTAAGTAGAATAGAATAAACATAAATAGAAAACAAAACAATCAAAGCAAAATGTCCCTGCCCTCGAGGAGGGTTCATTTTGCTGTGGACCCTGTAGTTTCTAACCCAGCCAGGGCTGTGTTCCTTGGGAACCTGATGGTTTCATAGGCACCTCTATAGATTTCCTCTCCTCCAGAATGGAGGGAACTCTGGGTTACATGTGGAAGGAGCCCAGCAAGGGCTTTTAAAGGCCTATTGAACTATTGTATTGCAGTTGAGTTTTAGAGCAAGGATCAAGAGGTCTATTGTAAACAACATCTTTTTGGAGCACCAGCTTTTTCTGAAATAAACACAAGAGCATGCTACCTAGAAAAACAACAACAACAACAACAACAACAAAAAGCTCAATCAACACATTTTGAAAAGGGGATGATTAATTAATTCTTGGTCTCAGTCTCAATGGAGCTTAGAATCCAATACTGTAAACAGAGCTGATTTTTAATGACTCATTGACTCAACAAGTATTTTTAAACTGTCTACTATAGACAGACACTTATCTGGACTCTAGGCAATGAGGTTATGGTAACAATGAAAGAAGTGTTAACTTTGGGACTATTAATCAAACTCGAAATCATAAATTGAAACCTTGGTATCATAGTGTGATGATACAGAGAAGTGCCCTTCATTATGCATCATGTACCAGCTGCTGTATTTGAGTTTTACCTAATTATCCTATTTAATCCTCATGAAACTCTTACGTGGGATTGTTACACTATGTGATTATCTAATTTTTACAGTTGAGGTAGCTGAGGTTTAGAAGGGTGAATAACTTGCCCCAAGTCGTAAAGAAAGGATCTCTATCTTTGTTGGACTCTTTCATGTCTAATAACTTTTTACCATAAATATCCACACTAAGTCTTTGCAATTAAAAGGCAGCCTAATATACTTCTGCTGAATTAGTCTGAGGTGAGGGAGCAACACTACTGTTGACAGTTGATTCTCCTCACTCTTCTTGATACAGGATTCAGTTTAGGCCGATGGCTGTGTTTAGAGACCATGGGTAATACTATGTGTACTGTATTAATGACTACTGTTTAGTTAAACTTTATGAGTCTGTGTAAATCTCATCATAAATGTCACTGAGTCTTTTTTTAATAGAAATATCTTTTTGTTTGGCTAATATGTCCCAAACAGGTCAGTTAGTAAAATAGATTCTAGAGAATATGACCTATACACAGCCTTCCCTCCCCTAAAGTAACACTGGGGTTGCATATTTCCCTTCTGGGCTCATCAGGTGTTTACTATCTGGGTATGGGGCACCATGTCCATGTCCTTCCCCTGTTCCTAGGGTGCAGCAGCAGTAGTTAGTCATGGGTCTCCCCTCGAGACATCCCAGCCAAGACTTTTGGTCCGCTCAAAATACGGAACCAAAACAAAGAACAAGTAGGTCCCCTCCACTGAGGTGGTGGGCAGGGCCCTGTCACTGAGTTTTGTTTGGAAATGTTTTTTGTTTGTTATTTTTTCAACTCCCTAAAGACTTTCCTGGATAAATCAGAGCTTTTCATTAAGTGCAGTGTTCTGGAAAGGAAGAATGCTCTCCCCAATCCACTCAGGCCTCCTGTTTAGCCTGTGGCTAGAGGAAGGGAGCGTGCGCAGCTGCAAGACAAGTAAAATATGGTCAGAGTGATACGGTTTTTGTTTCCTGAGTTTTCTCCTCTTCCCATCCTCAACACCCACATTTACGCAGTGGTGGCTTTGGAGCACTGTTAGGTGTTGAAGCTTACTCAGATCATCAAAGGCTGATGGAAGGAGGCTGGTCCAACAACTGGTTTTGGGAATATTTGTGACTGTCAGTATTCCTGTTTCTTGGAAGAAAAGGGCATGACTTGTTATTCTCTATGCTGAAAAATAATTATTTCCTTAGGTTAAACTCTCTGAAACCATTTATTTTGTCCTAATTCTTCTTTCCCCTTTTTGTTTCCCAGATCAGATGGAAGAAGGAAGGGTACACCTCAGTTTTACTTGGGAGTGGCCAAAATGGTACAGGGTCCTCTGTTTCCTGGTCTCCATCTTGTGTCTTTTTTCCTCTTCAAGTGTTGTTGTCAGTCCTTTTCCACACTCTGGTTAGAACAAAATCTTTCTTCTTTGTTTGATGCTAGACTGTAGTTTGTACAAGTAGCTTCCTCAGATGGCTGTTGTGATGAAAAACAACAAAAGGTAAATAAGTAATAGTACTCCTATAATGATAACTAAGCATGCTATGAAGAACTCTGAAAGTATCTGCTGACTGTAGCCGGGCGTGGTGGCTCATGCCTGTAATCCCAGCACTCGGGAGGCTGAGACAGGAGGATCGTTGTGAGTTCAAGACCAGCCTGGGCTACAAAGTGAGCTCAAGGCCAGCCTGAACGGCATAGTGAGACCCTGTCTCAAAAACAGGGCTGGGGATCTAGCTCAGCGGTCTAAGCGCCTGCCTGGCAAGTGCAAGATCGTGAGTTCAATCCCCGGTGCCGCAAAAAAAAAAAAAAAAAAGAAGTATCTGCTGACTTCGTGGGTCGGCACACAGGGGGACTACACAAGGACCCACACTTAGAAGAGGTCCACAGTGGGTATAATGCTTTGCTGTCACTTTCCTTACATTCTTAAAATGTTTTGAACAAGGGAGTTCATCTTTTCACTTTGTACCAGGTTCCATAAATCCTGTAGCTAGTCCTAGTTGCTGTAGGAAGGGAGACCATTCTTTTAGCTGGTGTTGTGCTGTCTTCTAATTCAATTATCATTGTTGACAATAACATGACACTCAGAATTCTAAAGCTTTTCCTTTGCGCATATATGCTCAGACACCAACTTTTCTTTCCGTCTGTTGCCACTGCAAGAGAGCCAAAAAACAGTTAATGTGTGCTATGTTTAAGACATAGCTGTCTTTCACATACTGCAAAAAATTTGAGTTCCTTTAAACTCAAAGAATCAGGGTCATTATAGAATTTCCAGCATTTTCAAAAGCATGACCCTCTTACCAAAAACAAACAAAAAAACATGATCCCAGCTTCACCTGCTTCTCTGATTCCCCACACAAAGCAGTGACATCCTCTGCTCTTATATTATAAAAAAATCATTGTAAGAGGCAAGGTTCTCCAGTAGGAGATGGAGAGATGTAGTATAAGAGTTGGCTTACTTGATTATGGAGAATGAGCACTCCCACGTAGGCTATCTTTAGGCTGGAGGCCCAGAAAAACAAGTCATGTAGTTCCAGTACAAGCTCAAAGGTCTGAGAATTGGCAGCTTTTGGCTGAAGCCCACGTCTAAAGGCCTAAAAAACCAGGAGTGTCGATATCAGAGACAGTGGATGCTCCAGCTCATTTAGGAAACAAACTCATTCTTTCTCTGCCTTTTGTTCTATTTACATCCTCAGTTATTTGAATGCTGCCTAACCACACAGGTGAGGTTGAATCTTTTCTACTCAGTCTGCTGATTGAAATGTTCACCCTTTCTGGAAACACCCTCATAGTCATACCCAGAAATAATGTTTTATCAACTGTCTGGGCGTCCCTTAGCCCACTCAAGCTGACAGATAAAATTAACTATCACAACTGTGGTGCAATGTCACCTTTATTCATGAATCCATATGTCTCGCAAATATCGTTGAGTATCTATGAAGTACAAGACATTTCCTTACCCAGTGGGTTCTAACTGAACAGCACAGGCCTGACCCCTGAGCTCAGAGTCTAGCTCAGAGAGACAAGATGTTACTAGTAGTGCTGGGATGCAGGGTGCCACAGTTATGCACAAGGTGGGGCCTAAAACAAGTGGTGAATCAAGGAGGATCCTGGGGAGGAAACTTCAAAACTGATGCCTGCAGGATGATTAGGTAGGAGGAATACAATTCTTTTAGAGTTAGCTGTAGTGTTAGTTGGCATAGGCCACAGTGATGGAAAACCCTTTAGAGCTTTCAATGATACAAACAACTTGCTGCAGCACGAGTGCCCTGAGTTTGCCACCACTGGCCCAGGGGAATGAAAGGACTTTAAAGAAGATCAACTCAAGATGACTTTGAGGTCAGGTTGACAAGAATTTGATTTTAGGCTGATCTCGAACTCATTATGCAGCCTAGGCTGTTCTCGAATTCATGGCAATCCTCCTGCCTCAGCCTCCCAAGTGCTGGAATTACAGGTATGTGCCACCATGCCCAGCATGAATTTGAATATCTCTTGCTTTGCTGACTGTGTGACTCAGAAAAACTGCTTGAGTTCTCTGAGCCTCTATTATATTATCTGTGAAGTGGAGATCATTATCACTCTTGCTTTCCATGGCTGTGATAAGGATTCAAGAGCTAACTTCCCAGAAACCTAGTGCAGTTCTTGGCAAAGCATGAGTGTTAAATAAATATTAAGTATTGTTATTGTGTGACATTATCTATTTTTCCAGCATAGCGGCTGGTATTTTTATGATTAAAACACAAAATCCTGCAAGAATACTTCAGAGGTTGGTCTAAATTTGTAAGAAGCCTGTTTTCACTTCCAGTTTGGCTACAGATTGACAGCTACGTGTGAGGGAAGCTTTCACTTGTTAGTGTGGAAACTCAATGGCTGGTTACCCAGAGGCTGGATCTGCCCTTCTGGGCACTCAAGGGTTCCGAGTCCCATCCGCTGCGCTCAGGAAGTCACGTGGTCAGTCTCATAGGATTAGAACCAAGGAGCCTTCTGAACATGGATATTCAAGACGCTGAAGTCACAGCCCCAGAGAAGGAATTGGGAACACTGGTGATCCCTTAAAGCATGCGTTCTGTGCTATTTGTGGTCTTCGCAGGTAACATCTAGAGAGTGCCTGTCACCCCTTCTCTGTTCTAATTGTTGCCATTTGTCCTCCTCCCTTCGCCGTTTTGTTAGTTCCCTGTGACAGGGTCATAGCTGCTGCACATGACCCAAGCGGGTCACTGAACAACAGCGACAGCATGGCTGCTGTTCATGACCATAGGCCCGAGTCTCCTTGTCAGAGCTGATTTCCTCCCAGAAACGGGACGCAGGACTGTTGCGGGGGTTTTGGCCTCCAGCTTTAAAAATTCCGAGTGTGGGGCCAGGGCCTTTGACCCCAATTTGGATCATCTCTCATACAGAATTTTTTTTTGTTTTTAAGTGGGACTGGTTTCTTGAAACCCTTTGGATTCCCTGTCCACAGCTTTTATTTTTCTTATTACTCATACATTAATAAATAATCAAAACCGATGTCCAAAGCCCTCTTGAAAAAGGAGACCCAATTCCTCACAATTAAGGAGTGACAGTCTGATTGTAGAGATGTAATGAACTGATGCATAAGCTAGGTTTGTGTATCTGTGCCTGAGAGTATGGGGCTAAGTCTCTAACTTAATAAAGTGGAGGGTGGATTCATGCTGCAGTTTAGATTAAATCTAAGGTATCAATGGTCTAGACTCTAGGGGCTTATGGTGAAGCCTGACTAACCATCTTTCTGACTAAAACTGAGTGGCTTAACGATGGTGATGATTGTGATAACGCTTGGATTATCTGCTTTTTAAAAACATTTTTGCCTTCAGGTAATCTTTATTTTTATTTTTAATTTTTTTGTTATTAGTACATGTTTGCAGTATATAATGTTTACATTCCTAGTGTGGAGTTGGCACATATACATAACACACTTTAATTCCTTTTACTTGCTGAGCTTGGTGGTTCAGGCCTCTAATCCCAGACATGGGAGGCTGAGGCAGAAGGATTGCTGTGAATTTGAGGCTAACCTGGGCTACATAGTGAGATTGTGTCTCAAAACAAACAAACAAACAAACAAGCAAACTCCTTTTTTTTTTGTCCCCTTTTCTTCCCCTCTGCTCCTTCCTCTGTCTCTTGATCCCCTTCCCATTTGAGAAAAATCTGTTTCTCTACTTCCTATTTTCTCTCTTTCATTTTGGTCTTTATAGATACTTTGGACTTCTCATACAAGAGAAACTGTGCAATCTTTAAGCTTGTGTGTCTCAAAACAAAACAAAACAAAACTCACATTTTAAACTATGATATTGGTCAATTTAATAAATCAGTTGCACACAATAGAAACTGTCTGCAGTAGTTGATTTAGGGTGTAATTCTAACTGAAGGAAAGGTTACACAGATCACTGGTGAAACTTTCATTTTCAGTGCTTCAGTGGGCACTGAACTCATCTCTCTTCTGCTAAAAGGGGCACTCAGTTGGCATTTGATTAGAGTGACTAGGCTTCCTGCGAAGTTGTGAGGGTTTTTCCCGAGGAGAATGGCAGGTAAGGCAGAGGACTGAGTGGGGGAGATCGACTCTCATCGCACAGCCAGGCATCCGCAATTAGCTGGGGCCTGGATGGAACCCAGGAGGTGGAGGAAGAGTGAATTCTTTCTCTCTCTCTCTCTCTCTTTCTCTGGAGTCAGCATACCTTTCTTCTGCCCTTGAATATCAGAGCTCCAAGTGCTTCTGCCTTGGGAGTCCAGCATTCTCACCCATGGTCCCCCGGTTTCTTGGACCTTTGGCCTTACACCATTGGTTTCCTTGGTTCTGACAGCTTCAGAATTGCACTGAACCATGCTGCCAGATTCCCTGGTTCTCCCGTTTTCAGATGGCCTGTCAGGAGACTTAGTCTCTGTAATCGTATCAGCTAATTCTGATGATTTTTTCTTTCTTCTCCTTTGCCTCTTCCTTCCCAATTCAGTAACAACATGGCAGAAGACCTTAACCTCACACAAAAAAGAAAGATAGAACCGAAGCCCAGGCTTTCCTCAAATGTAGAAAAACTCATGCTGTCCATCACTGGATGTATGTTGTTGTCTTGGGAAATGGGGGACAGAAGACGCAAGCACTCATGTAAGGCTCCGGACCCTGCCAGAGGGTTTTGGAACAACCGCAAAGGGCTTCTGGACAAGGGATGAAAATAGGAGAGTGAACCTACACCCCTTCCCCATCATTCAGTCTACGATATTCAACCAGCCACTCATGTCACTAGAATTTTTGTGTATATAAATTCTTTGTACAACTTTGTTCTTATTTCACCTAAAATCCAGGTCTCTTTTTCTTAGAGACACAGACTTGGATCCCACCATTTCCACAGCCTTTAGTGGTGTAAATATCTCCCAGGAATTTATGTTAATTCTCAGAGTCTATTTGTTAAACCTATTTTTGGAAGCTTAAGTACATAGCTATGATCTAATCATTTGTAGAATCTGTACCATATTTTGTTTGGGAACAAATCCTATACATAAGAGTCTTATATCCATTTGATAATGGGTATTATTATTATTATTGTTTGTAGTAATAGTAGTAGTAGTTTTCTGACATTTATACTACCTCTTCTTTATTTTTCATTTTGATTAATATATATTAATATATTACAGTATATTTCATTAATGTGTATTAATAGAGTTCAATGTGATATTTTGATATGTGCATACAGTGTGTGCTGATGAAATTATGGTTATTAGTGTTTCTCTGTCCTTATAATTGGTTTATATTTGGAGCCTTTGAGTTCCTCTTCTAGATCTTCAGAAAATATTTGATAACTTATCCTGAACTATAGACATCCACCGTGCTGCAGAACACCAGCACTCTTCCTTCTATGATACTCATTACCCAACCTCTCTTTAACCCTGCTTCACCTCACCACTTTGCCCAGCATTTACTAATTACTGTTCTACATTCAGGTTAACTTTTTTTTTTAAGCTTTCACCTGTGAAACAGAACATACATTGTTTGTTTTTCCGCATCTGGTTTATTTCACTTAGTACAACATCCTTTGGTTACTTCCATTTTGCTGCACATACAGGTTTTCTTTCTTCTCTATGACCAAATTTTATATATGTGTGTGTATGTTTATATATCTGTGCTTTCAAATATATATATTTGTTTTCTAACTCAGTTCACAGACGCTTTATAATCAAAAGCATCTATATATATCAACTTCTTAAAATTCATGCATCCATTAAAATGCATCTAGGTTGATTCTATATCTTAGTTATTGTGAATAGTGTGACAATGGCTCTTGTTAATTTCCCAATATTTTAATGTGTTTTCACCAAAGCTTTTTTTAAAAAACTGTAATAGACAGCATTTCCCAACACTTCTCATCTCTCTAGCCTTCTCCATTCTTTATATTTCTTTATTTAGAAAGACAAAATATTTTCTTCCAAGATAGTAAACTTCTAGAAAATTTATATATTATTGCTATACTACCCTGGGTTGAGAATGAAAGTAAATATTTACAGTTTGTGAAAAGATCTAAAAGTGAATTACTTTGTGCAGATGGAGAAATGTCATGGATGTACTAAATTCTTTCTGAAAGAGGGTGGACATACATATGCACATACATACATACATATTGAGTGAAGAAGTAGGAATTTCTGGCAAGCTTGTATTTTGTTTTTTGTGTTTTCTAACTCAGTCACTTCACAGACTGTTTTGTAATGAAAAGTATCCACCCAGATTCCTTCAAATACCAGCAGTTCTGGGTCCCTTCGAATTCCAAGTATTACATGAAAATAGACAAGATGAGAAATACTCTGGATACCTCTTATTACAGTGTTCTGTTGGTGTATTTTATTATTATTATCCTTTTTGGATATACCTTTTCTCAGGGAATGGCAAAAACAATTAGAAGGGTATGATGCCCGCAGCAACAAAACCCTGTGTGTCACAGAGGATGGCGAGGTGAGGTCACATCCATCATCGTGGGTGAAAGGTCTCTGATCCTGTCTGTGCAATTACCTACATGATTCCAGTGCATGATATTTGGAGATTAAGTTACAGTCTGTGGCTAGAGGCTTAATAGAGTTCTTGTCTACATCGCAAAGAATTTTTTAAGTTTGTGGCTTGAGTTATATATATTTCATAAACTCTGCTAGTAATTCTTTCAACTTACTTTTGTGCAGGACTGTCCTGAACTTATGAGCAAACTATTCTTGTTCTTCTTTCTTTGTATTTGTTGAAATAGACAATTTTTAGTTACTCAACTAAAAGAACAATAATTTCATTTGTATTTCAGGAAATACATTAACTGGTTCATGATTTCGATGCAGTGTATTTTTCAATACAAAATTATTGAAATATGTAGATAATACTTACTGGTGCTAATACAATAAGCACAAAATTATTATGATTATCATTAAACGTGGGCTTCTTCACTTACTGAGCTGTCTTAGAAGCTGTCCTACTTGACAACCTCTATAAAACTGGGAGATACCTAATAAATCATAGCTGTCGTAAGGCTTGATTTGGACCTGACTCCCCCAATACCCAACCTGTGTGCTAGGAGAATCATTTTTCTCAGCTCAGCACCTGTGCCCTCAGCAAACACAGGGTGTTGTAAAAGGAATCTTCCAAACACCCAGATATCTGAAGACACACAAACATCTACACGGCACATCTCAAGGACTTTGCCCACCGTGGCACAAGACATCTAGAGAACTTTGACCACTGGTGTTTACTAAGATCTTTCTGCCTAATGTCTTTTGCCTTCCTTCAAGCCCTATAAAAAAAAAAAAAGCCAACCTCTCCTTGCTCCCTTGCCCTCTATCTGCCTGTATCCAGGCGCAATAAATTCCTCCCCATGCTGTCTTTACACAAGCCTGGTGGTCTCACTGGTCTCTGTCTTGCACTGTTCCTTACAGCTGTTGCAGTGAGGGGGAGTTTGTATAATATTGTGTGAGAGAACAGCATAAAGGGCAGGTGAAAGCTCAAAAAGTCAGCAGGACTTCAATGAATTGCTCCCCCACCCTGAAATTGTTAGTGTTTTTCCTGAATTTTTTTACTGATGGCATTTAACTTATTTATTTATTTTTACTGATGGCATTTTTAAAAAAAAGAACACACACACACAATGCCCCCAAAACAAAAGTAATAAAACAAACAAAAATTTCCCCACATATCCCCAGTTCCTAAGGGGGTGAGGCAATATTTTACCCCACTACTTATTTATATATAGAACAATCCTAATTATAGAGGACAGAACAAGTGGCACCATCACTGAATGAAAAGTTTCTACCACAATTTCAAGTGTTTGCGGGTTGCAGCTACTCAGTAATTCGCAGTGTTGCTTAGAAGTAACAAGTATAATAGCTGCAGGCACATTATAACTTGTTACTCCTCAGCTATCTTTAATAGTATTTGCCTATATGTTATATTGTTCAAATATGATTGATCAAATTTCTCTTTTCTTAACTGGTCAAAATAACATAGGTCACAACTGACTTCGGCCTCTTAGAGACTATGGTTTAATAATTACATTTCCATAATGGCCAACACCACAGGGAGAGTGAGTGCCCTCAGGATCTGGAAATTAAGGATATCAGGTCGTTCTCTAAATGTTAAACCATGAAGGAATCAACAGATGTTATAAGCAGAGACAAGCAAAGCCAAACTTTCTAAAGAGACCCCTGAGAGGTTAGCAGAATAGTGGAGTAAGGATGGATGAAGCTTCATAAAAGCAACAAGAACACAGATGAAAATGGTCCACATCAATTTTTTCAGAGCTTTGGGAAATTAATCAAAGTCTAAATGTGCTCACGGTTCTGCTTTTACGAAACTTTTCATTAGAATGTGTGGTGTCAATCTTTAACTTATTACATCTGCCTATCGATGATGTACCACTTCGTGTATAGTATAAGAGGCTTACATCTGTGTAGGTTATTGTCATAGTTTTATTTCTATATGTTAAAAACCCACATTATATCGCATTGTTACTAGTTTTGATGTACAACTATCTTTTAAAGAAATCTAAATAATAGGAAAAAACCTTTATATATTTCCTCACGTATTTACCATTCCTGGGACTTTTCATTCCTTAAGGTAGATAGATATTTCCTTCTGCTAGAAATTTGCCTCTACACAACCTCTAGGAGGACGGAAGCCCTTCCCAACCTCTGAACTCCTGGTGGCTGCTGGCCTTCCTGGGTTTACAGCTACATAACTCTGAGGTCACATTGCCTTCTCCTCTTCTGTGTTTAATCTTCCTTGGCCTCCCTTTTATCACAGCACTTACCATTGCATTTAGGTCCCAGCAGGATAATCTCCCTATCATGACATTCTTAGATTAATTGCTCCTCGAGGTTTCTGGTATCGTGTCAGGTAAAATTCACAGGTTAGAGGAGTCACGACCTGGATATGTTCATAGAACATTATTCAGCCTGTCTCATCCTCTATGTTTGCTGCTTATCAAGTGCTGCCTAGTTTAACTGACTATTTTTATCTTCTCATATTCTCTTCATCTTTCTTTTTGTTCTGACTTCTATATTTCTCCTTTGTAACTGTATTTTTTAAACCCTTTTTTTGAAAAGTTAATTGCAACTGTCATATATTTTATTTCCAAAGATTCCTTCTTGCTTTCCTAATGCCTTTTTTCCTTGGATGCAGTATTTCCTCAAATGTCTTGTGATTTATTTTTTTGCTTTTTTTGTCTTTTTGAGGCAGGGCTTCATGATGCAGTTCAGGCTGGCCTTGAGTTCACTGTGTAGCCCAGGCTGGTCTTGAACTAAAAGCAATCTTCCTGCCTCAGTCTCCCAAAGGCTGAGATTACAGGGTACACCACCATGCCTGAATATCTTGTGATTCTTGGCTATTGATTTCATTCATAATTCAAAGGAGGAATCTAAGTTTGTTTTTGTGTAGGGCTCATTGATAGGCAAGAGAGGAGTCTGGTATGACTGTCAAGGTTGGTTCTTTCTTCCTTGGGTGTTTATTTTTCCTAGGAAGAAATCTCTATGATCCCACATGTAAGTTTCCATGTACTCAGCTCTGGTAAATAAATTGCCATTTGTCCTTTTGTTTTTCATCTTCTTAATCTTGTGTTTATCTCTCACCTGTTTTTTAAAATTGTGATAACAGCAAATTAACCATTTAGAGCACCATTCAGATGCGCTTAGTACATTTACAATGTTGGATAATTGTCTCCTCTATCTAATTCCAAAACACTTTCATCACAGCCCCCAAAGCCCCTCCACCCTTAGAGCAGTCCTTCCCTGTCCTCCTTCCCCATCCAGCCCCTGGAAACAGCTCATTTGCTTTCTGCTTCTATGAATTTATCTATTTATTTATTTTCTATAAATGGAAACTTCAAAAGCATGACTGTGGTGTCTGACTTCTTTAACTTGGAATTATGCTTTCAAGACTCATCCATGTTGTAACATACATTATTATTTCATTTCCTTTTATGGCAGAATGATATTCTATCATATAGATATACCACATTTTATTTATCCTTTCATCTGCCATTGTCTTACTATTGTGTTTGCCTGACTGGACTTGTACAATTTTATTCTGTTAATGAAATGCTTGTAAGATTTGGTAAAGAATCAGAGAAATCTATATGTTCAATTGGCTATGTTTAATTCAAAGTGCAGGCCATAGCTTTAAAATTAAAAATACAGATATATTGTGCTTCTCCTGTTTAATAAATACATAAGCAAAAAAATGAGCTTATATAGCACAAATTAGATTTGACCTATTCTCTAACAAGCCACAATCAAAAGTACTTAATAATGGCTTGTGCTGGCATTACTTATCAAAACTGGTCTTTAACACATACTAGGGTTGACTTTCCAGATGGCATGTTTTAAATATTTGATTCTTACTTCTCCAACTTTACTTTTTAATTTAGTGTAAATACATATATATTTTAAAAAGCATATAAAATGTATATACATATTTATCATTAACACAGATTAGAAATAATTGGTTCTAAAATCCATCCCATTCAAGAAACTTCAGTTCCAGGACATCAATTTTGGAGTCTTTGTTTTAACAGCCTTCTCACTGTCCAGCATAATTCCAGATAGTATAACAAGATGGGTTGTAAATAGATACTACTATATTCATTTAATTAGAAATATGACATACAATGATTTTAAAGATTTCAAACTTAAGTTATTTATAAATCATTAAGATAATATTTTAACAATAATGCAAGTCAAATGCAAAAAATCATACACAATCCATCAATTGACAAATTGGGGGTTTTTAAGGTTCTTCTCTAGTCCTTACATATTTGCATTCATAGTATTACATAGTAATAATCATATCAACACATACAAGGCATAAGCATTTAGCTTTATTACTCTTTTTTAATTTTAAAGAGGATAAAACCAAGCAAAATAAAACAGAATAAAGCCAATCAAAACAAACTAGTGTAAGTGATACAGTACTTCAAAACATTACGAAATCAACAATAGTTACCATAATGCCTCTTCTTGTCTTCAAAAGTAGCTGCAGATACCTTCAGACATAGTAAAAATCAAACAGAACAGAACAGAACAGAACAGAATAGAACCAATAAAAACAAAACAATGAATGCAATAAAGGACTTCCAAACAAGACAACAGTAAATCCAAAATAGCTACCATAATATATCTTGCTATCTTTGAAATAGCTGCCCATGCCATCGGATATAACAAAATCAAACAAAACAGAACAGAATAAAACCCAACCCAACAAAACAATGGAAATGATACAAGACTTCAAAACAAGACAATAGGGAATCCACAATGGCTACTACCTTCAGAAGGAGATCCCTCCCACAGATGCCACACCATGTATGGTCATTCTCTGAACAGATGATCAGACCACTGGCCCTAGACCTACAAAGTCAGTGAAACACCAAAACACCACAAGCATCAAATTGTATTTCATCATCAATAGCTATCATCACAGCCTGTGTTTTCTACTGGATGAGCCGGTTGCTTACGGTGGGGGAGACGGGGCAGTTTGGCTCTTCTTATTTCCCAGCCCAAGCTGGAAGGGATTGGGGTCTGGCCATTCCCCCACTGGCTGTGGCTGGTGTGTGGCACTGGTTTGCAGAGAGGGCTTGCTTCTTGGTCTAGCTTTATTACTTTAAAATATTCATATTCAATGCTTAGTGATTGGATTATATTTTATTTAGCGGGCATTTCTTAATTTACTTAATCATTCTCCTAAGGTTATGCATTTGGGCTGCTTTCAATTTAGTTTAGTAATTGTAATATTTGAATGGGGTAAATAATACCTATTTAGAATTTTTTTATTTACCTCAGATAAACCCAGATTCTATTTTTGGCTCAACAAAATTTTTTTTTTACCTTGACTATGCTTCTTTTTATATGTATTTTTAATTATAACACTTGATTGAGGTCTTTCAAAATTCATAGAAATGGAATCATATAGTGTGTATACTTTTGTTTGTCTCATTTTGTTCTGTGAAATGTTTCTGAAATTCACCCAAATAATTTTTTTTTCTTTTTTGGGTCCTGGGAGTCAAACTCAGGACCTTGTACTTGCAGGCAGGTGCTTATGCCACTGAGCTATATTCCTGGCCCACCCATATCATTTTGCATATCACTTTAGATGTTTGTTCTTTTTAAATTTTGGGGAAGTATTGCATTGTATGATTGCACCACAATTTGTTTCCCTTTCTTCTACTCATTGATATCTGTGTTGTTTCTCTTTGGGAGCTGTTGTGAGTAGAGTCACTATGACCTTTATACAAGTCTTTTGTAGATGAATGATCTCACTTTTCTGGGGTGTGTATCTGGAAGTGAAATTACTGTTTGCAGAGTGTAGCTGGTCAAGCTGATAAATGTGAACAATCTGGTGCAGGCACAATACTGAAAGGGACAGAGAATATGCCAGAAACTGACTTGGGGAAATCTTTTAATCTCTGAGCCTGTTTCAACTCTAAAGGTAATATCTACCCTGCAGGCTTGTTGTGATGATTAAAATATATAAAGAATACAAAGTATTTAGCACAGGATCTAGGGCATAGAATGGAGTTTCCTGATTGAGAGCCGTGATACTAGTGAGGATGATGACAATAAAGAAGATGTTATAATCCCTTCATGTGCATTGATAAGTAGGCTTGGTGAGTTGGTGAGTTACAGGATAGAGCTGACCTTTTTCTCTAATTTTTGAAAAACAGTTTGAAAACTTCCGTAAGGACTGTGGTTTTTTCTTTGTATGTGTGTGCATGTGTGCATAGTGAGACAGGGTCTCACTATGTAGTTCACGCTGGTTCTGAACTCACTATGTCGCCCTGGCTGGCCTCAAACTTTTGATCCTCCTGCCTCAGTTTCCTGAGTGTTGGGATCACCGGCATGCACCACCACACTTGGCTAGCCCTAGTTCTTAACAAGATTTTAGGAACTCACTCCTGAGAGTTAATTTTCTCAGGTGAGATCCAGGCAGGATTTGCTTTAATCATTTATCAGGTGATGTTGATGTCTTTCAGGCCAAGAACTACTGCCTAGCAGAAGGCATCTCCCCAGACTTTGCCACTGTGGTGGAGTGACAACGGGTGGTCAACTTGTAACACCCAGCTGAACTGAATCAGCATGGTGCTGGTATGGATGGCTCACCTGAGGACTGTTGCCAACAACATAAAAAGGAGAACTAGTCAGTCAGGCACGGTGGTGTGCACACCTGTAATCCCAGCACTCAGGAGGCTGAGGCAGGAAGATCACTGCATATTTGAGGCCATCCTGGGCTACAAAGTGAGTTCAAGGGCAGCTTGAACCATATAGTGAAACCCTGCCTTAAAAAAAGACCTATAAATAAATAAAAAAAAAAGAGAACTGGCAAAGAAGAAGTGGTGGTGTTGGTTCTCCTGTTGCCATTGGTTCTCCCGGAGGAGCTTGTTGAGCTTCTTTCCTGATGTGAACTAGGCTGTTCTCATTGTTAGGGGAGCTCAGGACCTTTTTGTTGCTGAGAATGACTGTGTTCACTTTGGGGGAGCTGCAATTCTCACTTTGAGCATTGCTTCCTGGCTCCAGTGCAGATCCCTCACCTACTGGCACAGATTCTTCATCTATCTGGCACAGATTTTCTAGCTTCCACCACTGACCTTTGGGCCTTCTCAGCACAGATTCATGAAATAGGCTTACATGAGGCATTGTTGTGAGCTCTAGGCCTCCAGTTGGACTCGTGGGAGGCACTGTCATGGGCTCTAGATCTTCAGCTGGACTCATGAAGGATATTGCCATGGGATCCAAGCCCTCACTTGGATTCTTGGGTGTGGACAGATTTCCTGTACTATTTTATATTTGGCTCTTTGGTTGACTATTATAAAATAATTCTATAAATTATGCATCCTGTATTAGATTGTTTCCCTTGTAAACCCTGACTACAACAACCCCTTTTCAGTTTCCCAGGATAGCAGATTTGGTGCATTTCTTCTATATTCTTCTCTGTAATCAAACTTCACCCAGTTGCACCTGCGACTCCACTAAAGATTCTAAGATTGATGTTTTATTGGTAAACTTTCTCCTTTTTTTCTTTTGTGTTTATTTTCTGGGTCACAGAGCACTGATTTTAGAGGTATGTCTGCTCCCTAATTGTGCTTGGTTTCTGCGTGCAGCATCAATCTTCTCAACTGTCACCTTATCAATATTTTCTTATTTTCCTCTTTGTTTTTACTTTTTCATTTAAAATAAACACAAATATTGCAAACTCCTACAGCCTCTGGCAGCTGGCAGTGTGCGTGCTTGGCTGATCCTACCTTCGAGGTACAGATCATGCTGGCAGATTGTTTCAAGTTGTTGTGACTTAAGGAGCAGCTGGTTTTTCTTCTCTTTTGCACTCTTTTTTAATTTTTACTTCATCTTCCTTAAAATAATATATGTACATTGTGGCAAGCAATTTGGAATGTTAGGTATAAAGATCCAAAACAATGACAACATTTTTGCAGGCTTTTGATATAATTAATATCCAGCTCCAGCTCTAGTAATTTCAGCACGAATGATCTTGGAGTATTCCACATCTCTGAACCCATTGCCTCATATGGCAAAGAAGAATGGTACTAAAACCTGATAGAAAAATGGACTAAAGGCATGACAGATCAC
Source organism: Cuniculus paca (assembly GCA_004365215.1). Taxonomy (NCBI): domain Eukaryota; kingdom Metazoa; phylum Chordata; class Mammalia; order Rodentia; family Cuniculidae; genus Cuniculus; species Cuniculus paca. The sequence goes on from RJWT010015254.1 coordinate 18,762, forward strand.
ACATACCACCACCACCATCGTCACATGAAAAAATTCAATTCTAGAGGAGCTAAAGATGGCAGAACAGTAAGCAGCAGAGTAAACAGTCTCTCTGAGAGAAACAGTTCAGATGCTGGAATATAATATCATGGAGAGGACAAGAAGGAAGGAAGTGGGTCCCTTGAACCAAGGAAGAATCTAAAATATGAATTGAAGCCAACAAAGAGAATAAAAAGAATTTAAATGAAGAAGAAAGTGGTGGCTGGCAGCGCCTCAGCCTGAAGCCGGATTCACCCTGCCAGAAGACCTGCTAAGCCTGGAGATGTGCGACCGCGGTTGCACTCATGGTCACAGCTGCGGTCCACCCCCGAGAGTCTCTGTGGAGAGGCCCGTGGGTGAAGGAGGGTGGTGGACGCGGAGATCTGTGCTGGCTGCTGGTGAGTGCTTGGACTTCCACTCCCCTGCCCCATGGGAGAGAGTGATCGACTGGGCTCCATCTTGGAGTTGGGCAGGTTACGCCCAGGGCCAAGAATGCTAACCACTTCTGGTGTGAGCACCAGGTTGTGAGTGGACCCACAGAAGCTGATTGGTCAGAGATCCTCTCCCATGCACTTTTCAGGCAACATTGCGTAGGTTCCTAAACAGCTTAGATTCACAGGGCCTGACCAGGTCTGCTCCCATGCAAACCCCAGGTGGCTTGGTGCCCAACTCAGTGCAGAGACACAGGTGCCCAACATCGGATATACATAGCCAGCACTGGCCAGAAAAGACAAACAGTCTAGCTTCGGAGAAATTGTGGCCAGTGCTGGGGTGCCTGGGACCACACTACTTGGGGGTGGAAGAAATCAAGAATATGCCAACACAAAGAGGGAGAGGGCAATCTCTGGCGTCCAACCCAAGCAGCACAATTCCACAAGAGAAAAACATGGAGATCGAGAATTGCACACCTGAAATGTCTGAAGTGATGTCAACTGAAGTGAAGAAACAACTTCAGGAAGCTATAAGAGAAATTAGAACAGAAATTCTATCCCAGCTAAAAGAAGAAATGAAAATCATAATAAAAGAAATACTAAACATCTCTAAAGAAGACACAGATAAAAAAAATAGAGGAGCATAGGAAAATGAGGGAAACCATCAATGAACAGCATAAGAGAGATTTAGAATGTATGAAACAGATTCAAAGAGATATCCAGAAAATTAAACATTCATTTGAAAGCTGGCATGTTGACATGAAGGAAACTAAAGAAAGACTTTCAAAGATTGAAGACAGGGTTGCAGCCTATGACCATGAAAGGAAAGACCTCTTAAAAATAACAAGGTCTCAGGAAGTAACAATTCAACAGCTGGTGGACAACTCAAAGATGCATAATTTAAGAATTAAAAATGTGAGTGAAGAAGCAGGTGTCAAGACAAATGACATCAGGACCTTATTTACAGATATAATTCACGAAAACCTCCTAAGCATAAGAAAAGAATATGACATTCAAATAAGTGAGGCATATAGAACTCCAGCTAGCCATAACCAAAACAAATCTACACCCAGACATATAATAATCAAGAGGCCAGAAATTCAACTCAAGAACAGAATATTAAAAGCTGCTAGAGAAAAGAAATAGATCACCTATAAAGGAAAACCCATCAAAATCACAGCAGACTTCTCAACACAAACCATCAAGTCAAGAAGAGGCTGGAGTGAAGTAATGCAAGTCCTGAAAGAAAACAACTTCCAACCCAGACTGATGTACCCTGCAAAACTTTCCTTCAAAACTAATGGAGAAACAAGATACTTCCATGACAAAGAACAACTCAAGGA
>RJWT010015255.1:0-20580 GCA_004365215.1 Cuniculus paca
TATGCGAGCCCTAGGTTCAATGCCTAGTACTTGAAAAACTAAAACTAATTTTGTTCACAAATTTTCCATCGAAATTCAATTTATTTTACTTTAGAAACACAATTTTAAAAAGTGTCAGGTGTAAAAACATAGGACAACAAAAACAACTTGTGTGTTTAAGTTACTTTTTGGAAAAAGAGGTCTACACTTTTCTATAAATTTATGTATTTTTAAATATTTGCTTAACATGATTTAGTAATAAGTTACAGAATGCACATACTTTTGAATGTAAAATGTTTAAATTACTGATTTATTTTTTAAGATTCTAAAGATTAAATGACATGATAATTAAGATCTGCAATAAAATATCTTTTATTCTTGCTTAATATATTCAGTTTTGAAATTCTACTTCATAGATTTCTAAATCTTGTAGTTTATTTTTAATTGAGCATTAATTTAGCATACTGAGATAAGACATTTATGTGTTTAATATCTATACTTCTTACCCTGCTGTAATTTACAATCTAAATATTGCATGAATGAGTTATCTCTAATAGAAGTCACTGGGAAACATTTCCATTTATGAGGCTAATATGGCAGAATTTAAATGAAGCAATAATGTGATAATGGTAAAGACACCATATTCTGATAGTATGGAGAGCATAATGCCATACATGGATTTACTGGGAAAATCCTACCATCAGAGATACATAGTGTGCACATCTCTCATTTAATTATAGATTTAGGCATAGATGGTATGCGCAAAACATGACCCGTCTGCTGAAATACAGAGTACCTGCCTGTGTGATGTTTTACACGTTCATAAATCAGGGGCAATGGAATCCCCTTATGCGAGAAGTTTCCCTGTTAAATAAAGCAATCTCAGGAACCTAATGGTTAGCATCAGTGGTTCAGATACTTCAGATCTCTTGAGCCAATTCCTTGCTGAGCAGAAAAGAGTAAGTTTTCATCCATATTTGCCTGTTTCTTACACTAAGTGGAAATGTACTTTCTTAATTAAAAACAATTTACTTATTTACAGTTAGGGATATAGTCATGCTAATAATTGCATAGACATGTTATGAATGTAAGTACTATGCTCATATTTTCTTTGTACCTAGCTTTGAGATATTTCTGAGCTAATACCTGGGGTTATTTCAAAGCTTAGCAAGCCTTGAAAATAGATATTTTAGTATCCTGACTATCTTATTATGGCATATGACGACAGTTGTGCATAATATTTAAAGGCAACTTTTTAAAAAGATATGCATGAAAATATGCAGTAAAATCTTTGTCTGATCTACCAATATGACCGAAAGCCAATACCCTGAGTCCCTTTTTAGCTTTTTCCTTCACTGTGTACCTATGTAACACAGTTGCTTTCTGCTCATCACCAGGGGCACTCTCCAAATCATCATGCAGATGAGACTTTCCACAGTTTTGTATGACATAAAAATCGAGGCTTATGTTAGGGTCTGAGAAATACTTTTATTTTCAATTTATCAGAAGCTTCAATGTTTCTAAGATAAAGCTGTGTCCAGTCTAGCCAGCTCAGAGGGAGTTCATATGGGGACATTGTTTATTTCATAGTTCTGAAATTTAAACTATACCCTTGCCCTAGTTCTTCAAGCATCAATTCAAACATGATTCTCTTAACCTTTCCTATTAAAACCTTGACATCTGAATACATAGTGTCGGTGAAGAACAATTCCCTGATTTTTCTGCTATGGTGTGCACACATTCACTCAGGTGTGAAAGAAATTCATCATTTTTGATATGAGTGTTGTTTTGATTTTAATAATCTGACTTATTTCATGCTAGATTCCAAAGAACAAGACTCTAATCTTACTCATATCAAGACAGTTTCTGCCAACTCAGGGTCTTCTCTTTTTTCTTGCACAATACTCATGGCAATTTTTTCATATTCCTTTTGCATCTGTATTTGAATTGATTTGCTTTGATAGCTTTTGATAGCCAGAAAATTTGAGGATGGTAACTGTCTTGGCATTAGGTTATTTATTAGTACGTGTTTGCAGTACATACCGACTACAGTTATGATGGGAAGTTGGTATATGTACATAATACATTGTAATTCCTTTTTTCTTCTCTCTTCCTATCCTCTACCTTTCCATTTCCTCCCTGCTTCTTCCAGTTCTTCATCTCCCACCTATTTGCAAAAGCTCTATTTTCGTCATTTTTCTTTTCACTTTTTTTTGTATCCTCTTTCCCTCCCCCTTTCTTTACTTGTACCTCTTGTCCCCACTTCATTTGAGAAAGATCCCCCTACTTTCTATTTGTCTAGCTTCTACTTTGCTCTTTATTATTATCTTCTAACAATGTTAAATGCTAAAAATTTTTTACAATGTGCTGTCCAGCCATCTAGTACATAAAATCACAGCACTTACCCTCATTGTAACTACAACCTCTCACTGTGTTGGAAATGTACCCACCTATTTCAGAATTTATAGAATGATAATGTTTTCTCCTCTTACTAAATTTATATTGTATAATTTTATAATGTAGAGGTAAAATATTTCAATTGTACTCTCAAGCACCCCTAGGATACCATCTCTAAATTCATGCAATGCTGATGACACTGTCATTTTCTATCGTCACCAGAAAGGACCAAGGAGGGACCAACATAAAGGGAGAGAGAAGATCATTCCATTCATGGGGCAATGAGAATACAGCCTCAACACACCAAAGAGAGGCCAGAGAAAACTTTGGGTGGGATCACTGTATTGCAGCAATGGTTTGGGAAGTTTTAGCAGATAAGAGCAGGCGGACTTAGAGACCATGTGACGTGTGGTGTAGGTTTGTCAGGGATAGAGGCAGCAATAGAAAAGTGTAAATAAGATAAATAGTACCCCTTGCCATACCGCCATCAGCAATACCTATGATATTGATGTGAGAATATGACTGTGCAACAGATAACGATTGTGTAAGCCCAACACAGGCCCAGGCTCACATGTCATGGTAAACCACTGGTATCCTAGAGAACAGATCTCATCTTGTGTCTACCTTGAGTTAAAGTTACCCCAAGTCAGTATTCTGTCACCAGTGTGGTGGCTCTAAGTCTCAAATGGGGATAATTCACTTGCCAGGCTATCTTCCTGAAACTGAGTCTTGGGATGACTGTTTGGATTGTAATTCTGGATTTTCTTGGATTATCTGGCTAACCTCACACCAACAGGTTTATAAAAGTGCCCCAAAGGAAAAAAAAAAATCTAAACTATGGCTCTTGAGACTCGCTCAAGACCATTTGCTTCTTCCCTTCCCCATCAAACTAGGTGGTCCTGCTGGCCTCCGCTGGGCAGAGCAGGAGATGGGACTCTTGCTGAAGGAAAGAATTCCAAAGGTCCTAGAACATAAGCACTAAATTGCTTGTAAGCCTCAGTGAAAATGTTTTGCTAGTCTACTCTTTAGAAGCAGAGAACCCCCATATAAAATATTTTTGGATATAAAATTTAGAAGATTCCTCAGAAAAATCCCTGTCTCTATTGTGAAACAGGTTAAATAGACTAGGATTTTTGCACTCATAGACGAACTCATATAATTCATACTTTTAAATATGAGTAAGCAGCCAGCTAAAATTAATTTGCAAAATTTATTTGGAGAAAATATCAAAAACAATCTCAAATGAAATTGGAAAATAATATAGAAAAACTGAATGCTTCAAAATCATTGTGTTCAGTTTACTTGGAAAAATATACAACATGTAAATAATGACATTGACTATATAAAGAAAAATATAAGAATTAGCAATGTTATATATTATTTTCAAAAATGGTAGTGAACAAAAGATAAATTAGTTAATTGAAAATGTCTACTGAAGTGACAAGGGCAACAAGACATAAGATTGGAGTGGTGTAGGGACAAAATCTCAGTTCTTTATATACTTAGTATAAATAAAATCTACATGTAAATAGTACAGTAATAAAGAGTAAGTTAAAAAGTAGTGTTTAGATTTCTGTGCATTGGTGGCAAACAAAGTTAGAGTGGTATGCTAGCTGTTTCACAGGACCAGATAATCAATCTAAAATTCCACTTTTTCTACTTGAGTAAATGATCATGGTCTTTATTTCCTCTGCATATTTTAAGCCTTAAATTATGCAAAATGGTAGCACATGGTCAGGCACATAGTATGCACTTATTAGATGCTAGATTTTTGATAGGTTAGTAGAATTAAAAGAATATTAGATAGTACATTCATACTAAGAAATATTATTTAGATTATTTAACGTTAACTGTGAGTTTTGAAATCAAGTTGGAAAATTAAAATGTAGTAAAACCTGTAAATACAGTGCACTCACAGTGACACTGCTTTACCTTTTCTTTATGACTCTTTTCTGTCAAACATATGTGTCTCGAATAATGTATTACAATCTTAATTCTCTCTGAATCTGAACTGTAGGCATTCTTTAAATTGCCACTGCCTCATCCCAATTAGCCCCTGACATTCTATCTTTCAGAATTTTTAAGTGTGCCGATATTTTTAGTCTCAGAATTAGAGGAAAAGAGTCACACCAGTGAACATCTTTGACATCACTTAATTTCAGTTCCTATGTAACTATGTTCTATATACATTTTTACCCTGGGCCACATTTCTTTGAGTAATGGTGATTAATGCAAAGTAATTTTAAATAGAATTTTAAACAAAACTACATTATCATGGGAAATACTTGAAGCAATGCAATTGTTTCCTTTCCTGCAAATTTTATTTAAAAACTTCGTGTTATCATCTTTATTGACAATGCAATTGGAACTCAATGCTTAGTTGCTGTTAATTTTTAATGCTATTTGTGTTGTTTAGTACAGTGCATAATTTGACAGTGAATCTTGTAGTAGAACTGAGTGTTGACAACCTCTGCACTCATCCACTCACAACTAATGTTTTTAGTTGGTTTATATCTCTTTACATCTGTACTCCCTGAATTTCATTGCAGAGTATATATTTTCATTATGGATTATATATTACTATATAGAATACATATAGCAGTATAGATTTGTTTAACACATAGAGTTTTGGTACGTTTTAAAAGACAATCATTAGACCTATAATAGACATGTCTTAGGCTTATGATTATAAAGTTTTACAGCTGGAGGTAACATGACTTTTAAGCTTATTTTTATGTGTAGAGTTTTTCTGTTAATCAAGTTATATTAGTAGCATCTAACTGCTCTAAATGAAATGGTATTTCTAGGAAGTGAGTCTTTTTGGAAAGAAAAACAGCAGTATTTGGATATTATAGTGAGTCACTTAAATTCTTGAGAGTTTTTCTCCCATAGTGCTCATGCACCAGCTTTCCAGGGATTTTCACCCTGATTTAAACCTTAGCTTATTTAATCAGTTAATGTTTACAAATGGGTGGGTAACTCTCATTCCCTTAGGACTGTGTGGGTGTCTGCCTATTCTGGACTTCAAATACTGATCAGCAATCATAATTAGACAATAGCTGCAGTTTCATGAATATTCAATCACTCCATAAAAGGAATTAAGTTGAACTATAGATCAATTACATGAAAGCTCATAAACTCCTTTAGCAAGTATGATATACTCAAGGAAAAATTTCAGGTATGAGAGAAATATCTTTTCCTTTATTGTTGTCTGTAATTCAAATTAATCATTTCATGTGGTGGCAGAAAATTTAATGTAGACCAATTTCCATGTTTTCTTGAAAAATTTGTGGTATACACTTCAAGATGGTCTATTTTCATCTTTTTCACTCTGCTCTATTTTTTTTTCCCTTGGAATGGCATTTGAAGAATAGGAGAGGGGTCTCAGGAGGTCACTATGGTTTTCACATGCTGCAGCCTGAAAGATGTCCCCAGGACTGGGTTTTCATCTTCTTTGATGTAACTCACCCACTGGGTCCTCGTCTCATCTTATCATGAAAATTTGATATCTGCTGCTGAGAAGTCCAGGTTTCCACTTTGCCACTAGCTCTATTGCCCATCCATTGCAGTCTACTTTGTCACCGAAGGCTAGATTTCTAGTTCCAAAATGAAGATCTATTTGGGATGATAACGTAATTTTCTGTGCTATTTACATCTCAAAGGAAAAAATGGCATTTCATTGGAACATACTGTATTTATATGTTTGCTACAATTGTCTCTTGGATTCTTTAGATGGTATTTGGCTTAGATTTAAAAGGTACCTCAAAAGTCGTGTGTATTCAAAGGTAGGGCTTTTGGAGACGGCTGTTCCATGGAGGCACTATGCTTATCAGTGGATTAATCCATTGATGAATTCAGGGCCAGATTAGGAGATGGAGTCAGACTGGAGGTGGGTCACTGGGTGGCATGGTCTGGAAGGGTATAATTTGTACCTTCTCTCCTCCCTTTGCTGTTTCTGCTTCCCAGCTTCCATGAAGTGAGAAGCTTTCTTCTAGCCAGTGCTTTAGAACATGAAGTGTCTGCATTGGAGTCATGGATTTAATTCCCTGAATCCTGTGAGCAAAAATACAACTTTTCTCTCTTAAATTGTAGATATTGGATATTGTATCTCAGTGAAGGCAAGGGGGACTAAAGCAGAGAGCAACTCTATTCCTTTCTCTTGTATGTACCATGAATGCTAGAGAAAAATGTGTGTTATGTACTTGAAAAAAACTGAAGCACCGTTGAAGCAGAGTCCTATACTACTCTTAATTTTTCTTCCCTATCTAGAAGTTTTATCCTATTCCTCAGCTGAGTGCGAATACTCTGTGGGATGCGGAGATGCTGACAAATGTTTAAGCCTTTGTGCCGTATTCCACTTCCACTGCCTCTCTTGCTTATAGGAGTTCATTTGGTTTATTCCAAGGATGACAGTGTGAGGTAGAGGGGAGCAAAACACCAGGAAGGAAAAGGAAACCAGCAGCAAACAAAGAGCAGGGGCCTGCTAATGTCTCTCCATGTCACTTTGCCATACGCTTTCTACATTGTGCTCAGAAATAATATTCTAGCAATGTATTAAGCTGTGATTGAGTGTTTTGATTAGATATTGCTCCATAGACCATCACTGGATGGAAATTATGATTTGAAAATGAACGTTCTATATTCAAATACTTTTAATAACTGAATACTCCCTTCAATCACAAATCTGAAGGATATAAAATGTCATGAAAATTGAAAGTCAGGAAGTGAGAAGAAAGGTGAATATAAAGAAGAAGATATTCTGGCATCCTACGTTTATTATTTGAGCCCTGTGTCTTCAAATTCAGCTTTGCTGGCATTTACAGTCCACAGGGTTTTCCAGCCCTCTGATCCGCCCTCTCACTCATCAGTTTAATCTCACCATGGCTTTCACTCAAATTAGCTGTTTTGCTTCTTTCAATGCTTTGGCATAAAGGAATCTTTTAGTATGTTTCCTTTCATTATTGTATACACAACTCTATTTAAATGTTTCTGTGTTTTAAAATACAGTTGGTGACTCTGTAATACAGTTAGTTTTCTTGAGCGTTTTGAGTACATACCTGGTGTGTTAGTCACTTTACCCTTGTGGAAATATGTATCTGACACCCACAATTTAAAGGAGAGTTTTATTTTGGCTCATGGTTTTCAGTGAATTCAGTCCATATTGGCTGACATCAAAGCAGAAACCTCATGGCAGAAGAGCTTGGCAGACAAAAGCTGCTAACTTCATGGAAACCAGGAAGGAGGGTTGGGGGGGCGGGGAGAGAGAGAGAGAGAGCGCGCACTAAGGCAAGAATATGCCATTATACCATTTCAGATCACATTTCCAAGCGGATCCAACTTCCTAGCATAAAAGCATGTACAGTTACTGAACTTATTGGATGAGATCAGCTGTTTTCAGATAACACAGCAGCTACTCAACTCATCAATGGTTGGATCCACTGACAAGTATAGTGCTCCTATGTTCCAGTCACCTTCCAAACACATAAAACCTTGAGGAGACATTTTACATCCAATGCGTAACACCTGCTCTCACAATTGCATTGAAAGAAGCAGTTTATGAAGAGTAGTTTGGAGCTGAGAGGCAAAAGCAGAACACAGTTAAGAATGAGTTTAAGATAGTTCGTACGCCAAGGTTGGAAGTCCCGAAGCAGGTTCAAAAAATCAAAATTTAAAATGAGGGCCCACAACTCAGGGGGTCTCTGTATCTCAGAGGGGACGAGGAGTTTCCTAATTACACCCTCTTGAGGCTGTATAATTTGCTGAGTGAGGATATTCCTAATACTCATTCTGAGATTAGCCAGTCATGTATATAAATCTTCAGAATGGCCTTGGATGACTTAATCAGATTAAAGTCGTTTTACTTCATAGGAAATATCTTTTAAGAATACTAATAGAATTTACATTGTAGAATTTACAGTAGAGCTGTCAGGTACATAAGAAAATATTTTCTGCCTTTCTGCTGTGTTATTTGATTGGTTCTTTGGAAGTATTGTGAAGTGGATAACTAAATCCCTGCTAGCTAATTCCGATTTCACTGTCAGCCTTTTCATTTGATGTTTTTAACTCTAGTAGATGTGTCTCAAAACCAGGGGATTTTAACATAAGAATCTTAGGTTCAGGGACCCACATGTGCACAATCCTTTTCAAAGCACTGGAAGGGACCTGCACAAAGTATTTACTTTATTGTCTTATTAATTTATAGTTACTATGATAGTCTTTGTATTGTTTTTCAGAATGCTTCCTGCCTTTCCAAGATTTAGCTGTTAGCAGAGTACGATGGTCCACACCTGTAGTCCCAGCTCTTGAGAAGCTGAGGCACAAAGATCTCTGTGAGTTCAAGGCCAGCCTGGGCTGCATAGTGAAATCATCTAAAAACTAAAAAAAAAAAAAAAAAAAAAAAAAAAAAAAAAAAAAAAAAAAAAAAAAAAAAAAAAAGATTTAGCTGTTACAAGTTTTGCTGCTGTAAGCATTGGCACACATATATTCCTGTAATATAAATTTTGTGTTCATACACAATGTAGTATTACTTGGCAATGAAGAAGAATAAATTTGTAGGAAAATTGATGCATCATCAGGCTATAATATTAAGTGAAATAAATCAGGCATGGAAGCTTAAATGGCATGTGTCTTATATGATCAACTCAAAGTATAAAACATTAAAGAACAAAATAAAAAATAGACAATAAGAAACAAGATAGAGGTCATGTGCAAGTTGGAAGTGAATATAGAGATGGATGGAAAGGGGAAAGGGATAGAAAGGGAAAATAAAAAGAATTAAGATGTGTTACATAACAGCATCAACATCCTACAGTGACTGTAATCAATATGTACAGCAAACATGTATGGATAAAAAGAAAATCCCTCTTCCTCTCAACAAAGTCTATGATTAAGGCCCCTATAACTCCATTCTGTCCTAGCATTAGGTTCTTTTTCTTGAGGTCCTCTCAATCTTCAAGACTTCCATTCAGGTTATGGTCTTGAGAAATCACTGGCCACCACTGTTTCAAGAACTGCATATTTGATGCATGAACTTCAAATGTTTTCTGATACTGATCCACCACTTTCCTACAACACAGAGGAAGCATACTGTCTTTTTTGATCAATACCTTCTCCTCAATCCTACTCAGTTTTATTGAATCTGTGAATCAGAAGTTCTTTTTTTTTTTTTTCTTTGCGGCACTGGGGATTGAACTCATGACCTCGCACTTGCCAGGCAGGTGCTTAGGCCACTGAGCTAGATCCCCAACACAGGGTCTCCCTATACCGTTCAGGCTGGCCTTGTGCTCTCTTTGTAGCCCAGGCTGGTCTCGAACTCGCAACAATCCTCCTGTCTTGGCCTTCCGAGTGCTGGAATTACAGGCGTGCACCAGCAGGCCCAGCAAGAATCAGAAGTTCTTACTAGAAATCATCTTCCTACAGCTGTTCCTCAGCAAGCTTTTACTTCTCCATCGGTAGATAGATCAAGATTCATACTCTTCATTAGTTTTCTCCAAAGTTTCTCATGAATTTCCAATTTTCTCTGAGTGTCTGCAGCATTTCTCATAGCCTGAAATCAGGAGTCATCTAAAGACCACACTGCAGGTTCTCGTTTCTTTGACAGTTCTGACTTTGATATGTAGCATATTTCCTTGGGAAGTGAAAGCTTTGTATTGTCTTAGGGTCTCAGCTTAACTAAATGAGAACGGTAATAGCTCACCAGCTGTTCCGCCTGTACAAAATTTGAAAATACCTAGAAAATAGTGAAAGTCAAAAAATATTAGCTGTTATTGCTGTAATTGGCCAAAGATCTAGGAACAACTCTATAAAATAATGTCTGGATCCTTGAAACAAGACTTCTAGGAAATTAGAGGAAAACTATGGGAAGAATGAGAAGAGGGTTATCATATAGAATATGAAATTTTAAAAATATTAAAGCAGTGTCTCTTTCCTAGAATAAAATGAAAATAAAATTGCAAACAGGAATAATATTTAATTTTAGCACTTACAATTTCCTTTTTTTTTAGTTTGAGTGACTCAATATTCCAAAGTTGAGCCACAAGCTACTTTTAGAACTTTTTTAACATTTTCTTTCTGATAAGGATCAGTTTATCTTAATTAAATTTCACTTAACTGTTATAGTTTGTATCTCTTTTTTTAACAAATGGAACATCAATGAAAATAAAATGATATGGTTCAGCACAGGCACAAAATTTAATTTTTCATTTTTCCCATTTTAGGTTAAATGTAAAACTGTACCATTCAATTGAAAAAGTAATTGTACACTGTTAACTACATTTAAATTTGCAGAAACATGATTTTTATGGAACAAAAAATACAGAGGCAGCCAGAATATAAAAGTAGGTAGATTAGATTGAATAAGCATTAATAATATTTATTGAACCCCACCTCATACTTTAGCACAATATTCTTTAACACAGAACAAAAGATGTGGGTGGGTTGTTTACTTATTTTATATTTCATATTCTTAGGAGAACATGCAACTAATTACCATGCTGAGAAAAGAAAACCACTCACTTGGAAAATGAAATTTGAAAAACAGCACACATTTATTTCTGCTCTAATAGTGCAATAAGGGGCTTACATATCATTTCTCTTACGGTGTGCACACCAGGCAATAGAGAGCTTACAGTTCCCCAAGTTATGTTGTCTATTGTGTATATAGATGTTTTAAACGTTTGAAAAAAAAGTTGTATTTTATTTTACATATTTAAAATGTAGTGCAGCTTTTCTCCACATGTATTTTATCTGCATGTGCCTCCCATTCTGTAATATTTAATAGGGGATGGAGTCATTTCTTTATTACTACTTGGAAGAGAAGATAAAATGAACACAAACGTGTTACCCAAGTTTCAGGAATTTCAATGTAAAGGTAGTGACAATTCCTACCAACTTAAATGAAAAAATCTGTATATGGCAAAAAATTCCATAATTTCTAGATTGAAGGTATGATTTCCTAGAGGAAATAGATGATGATATTCATGGTCGTAATGTTTTTTTTTTTTTTTTTTTTTTTTGCGGCACCGTGGATTGAACTCATGACCTCATGCTCACCAGGCAGGCGCTTAGGCCACTGAGCTAGATCCCCAGCCCTTCATGGTCGTAATTTAAAAAGAAAACAACTTGTACCACTAATCCATTAGAACTGTCACTACTATGAAAGCAATACAACTCCATTGGTTTTATTCACTATTCTTTTAAGAATCCTTAAATCTTTATTTTTAATAAACATTGCTGTGTCCACATGTTCTGGTAGATGAAATCTCAGGTCCTGCCTCAGAAGAAGGCCTATGACCTGTACCGCTGCATTACCACTCAGATTCTTGCCTACTTATATTGGTTAGGGCTAAACACATGTCTCCAGTGGTCTAGAATTCTCTAGATCCAGGGATCCTTTGAGAAGCTTCCAAATATGTGTTTTCTATGCTCTTGAAGTTTAAAGTTATAGGACCAAAACAGTCAGGAGCTGTTGGAAACCACATTCTGACCACAGGAGAAAGTTCAATTTAATGAAGCCAAAGCAGAGGAAAGCAGAAATCAGGGACAGAGAAAGGAGCTGAAGATGCAAAAGAAATTCAATTTTACTTGCAAATCTAGATTGTTCAGAATTTAAAGTCAATTCTGTTTTCTGAGCTTGTAATCTGAGTAAATCAACTCCATCTTTAATTCATCCAGTTTGAGTTTTGTCATTCAGTTGCAATTAAAAAGTTTGTCCTCATTAAGAACTATTTATTTGAATCTAGAATTTTGTGAGGTGATTGAATTCTCTCAATTCTGTGAGTTTGTAAAGTCCAGGTGATATAAAGAAACAAAGTGACTACCTCAAAGATCCATAACTAATCCACATAGGAAAAAACTTAGATGAGGGTAAATGTACTCCCAACCATTGGATGATATGAGCAAACTCCTATGCTGCCTTTTATATCCCTATTTCTAGAATATTAACATGGTACACTTGTATTATTCCTGAATGTTGTATTTATCTGCTACCATTTTTTGGTTAACAGGAATTTTCACTATGCTTACATTATAATTCCCGGAACATTTTTACCATGCTTACGTCTTCTTTTTTTCCTGCCAATTAGTGATGAAGAAGAGTATCTAAAAAGATAGATATTTTAAAATAGATGAGATTTCACTCAAAGTTTTCACACTGCAATGAATTACTGCTTTTTTAAGCATCTGTTTTTGTCAGTGTGATCCTTGGTGATTGTAAGTTGCTTAGTAGTGTTCTTAAATGATAAACACAATTCCTTCTTTTGCTTTCTATTTTGAAAACATTTACCGTTAAGTAAAGTTATATCCTGGTGTACTTATCATTTTAATGTCAACATGTTAGAATGCTATGGAGTATTTTGCAAAATTAAGCTCAACATTAATGAATGCTACTAAACTATAAACTTTATGTAGATTTTGGTATTAATTTTTTTCACTAAAGTGCTGTTTATCTTCCCAACTCCAAGCCAGAGACTCACGTTGACTTTGCTTGTCATATCTCCCTCGTCTCCTCTAAAGTAAAACTATTTCTCAATCTTTCCTTGTCCATTGTAATATTGACACTGTTAAAGGATATTGGTTAGTTATTTTGCAGCATGTCTCTCAAATTGGGTTAGCCTCACATTTTCCCATGATCAGATTGAGGTTACATATTTTTTGACAGGAATAGCACTAAAGTGATGTGTCTTGCTCAGAAAATGATGTCATGTGGTACTTGTCACACCACAGGTTAGATTAAGCTTGATAACTTGGTGAAGGCAGTGTCTCCAGTGTCTTCCACACTGAGGTTACTGTCTTTCCCTTTGCAATAGATAAAAAAATCTAGGGGGAGGTAATTTGGAAATCTATTGCTTCCCTTTTTCTCCTCAAACTTCATTAAACTTTCTCAAATTTTGTTTTGACTCTTCTAGTTTATTTGTCTTTCTATACATGTATGTTAGAACCAACTGGTCCTTCTCTACAAAAATCTCTACCAAATTTCAAGAGATTAAATTAAATCCCTTGATCTTTTTGTAGAGAATTGACATCTTAACAGTATTGAGTTTTATAAAATATGAGCATAGTATATCTCTCCATTTATTCAGATTTTATTTGTATTTCATCAGGGCTCTTTGCTTTTTTAGCAATCAAATACTGTGTACATTTTTAAAGTTTTTTTTTTGCCAAAGTATTTCATTGTTTTGTGGTCCTCTTGTAAATATTTTTTATTTCATACTTGAATTACTCAGTGGTAATTATATACAGTTGATTTTTCTACATTGGTTTTATGTCTTATGCCCTTGCTGAAGCATAGTTATTAGTTTTAGAAGGTTTTCTTTTTTCTGTAATGTCTTTGGAATTTTCTGTATAGACAGTAGTGTTCTGTAAATAAAGGACATTTCAATTTTTGCTAACATGTCTAAAGTCTTCTGACTAATTAAAACAATATTTATGTCTCATCTCTCCCCATAGTCCATATTTCTATTTCTATTTTGAGGTAGTTGATTGCCTGTGGTACCAGTTTTTTATTATATTCAAGAAAAGTTTGACTTTAGTTTGCCTTGCCTTGTCTTGCTTTGCTGTTACTTTCCTTTTCTCTCTCCCTTTCCTTCCTCCTCCTTTTTTCCTTCTCCTCTCCTCTCCTCTCCCTCTCCTCCCCTCCCCTTCCCTCCCCTTCCTTTTTTTTTCTCATATTCTTGCATTCCCACTTTTCGTCTTTCTTTTGTGCATGGAAACAGGCCACACTCCTTCCAGCTCTGTCTACTTGTGGTCACAACAAATTTACTTTTAGAATTTAAGAATGTGACATTCTTGATTCTACTGATCTGGATTTTTTGTAAGTAATCTTATTTCACAAATGGAACAAAAAGCATAGTCCAGACCTCTGACATAAAATTAAACAGAACATTATCATTCTTAAATAGCACCTAAATTATCACAGAAACAGAACCACAAAGTTCTAAAATTACTACACATTTCTCCACATTGTCACAATGCTCATTTGAGGACATACTCTCACTAGAGCTCTAAATTCATTATGGTCACGACACTTTTCACACTTAATCCTCTTAGCAAACATATGAAGTAGACAGTGGAAAAACGAGACTTAAAGTAATTAAGAAATGTGACCGCCTGGTGAATACATAGATGAAACTTACACCAAAGCCGGTTGACTTAAGAATCTACACAGTTAATCACTCAGCTCCTCTGCCTGCTCAGGAATAATAGCGTCCTTCTATTGGTCATACATTGCTGTGTGAAATACAACAAAACAACAACAACGAAACACTCATCACTTGCTCTCTGAAACTTGGCCACACTTTTGAAAGGTGATGAATGATTAGCTTTGTAGGTTTTAAAAACTCAGAAGATGCCTGTGAACTTTGTGAAATCACTTGTTCACCTTTGCGCAGTCTCAGCTAAAACAGCCATTATTATTTAATATATGTAAATAGAATATTTGTTGATCCTAAAATATACTCTGAGGTTTTTGGGTCTGAGATCGTTAGTCAGCTTACTACCAGTGCATGGTGAATTAATTTTTCACAATTAATTACTAACGAAGTCCACAATTATGGAGAAAAATATTCCAACTAAAAATTCAAAAGTTTAATACTTGAAAGATGAGGAATCTTTGACCTCTTTTCATAGTATCTTAATTAAACGTTAAGTAATTACTTTAAAATGATTGTGGAATCCAAAGTAAATATATTTGAAATGATAATTGCTATATTATGCTGATTGATGTAGGTTGTGAAAATTTACTAGTGTGGGACTGAAGGTCATAAATTTATGTTTTACTTAGTTTAATTTGAATTCTGTCAATAAAAGGGGAAATAATTTTGGTATCTGTTTTTATTAAAAAATTCTCTTTCATTTCATGTCTTTGTCATTCTATAAGCAAATAAACTAGAAATAAATTACTACCTACCACCATCATAGAAAAGTGTCTTATATAATATTTTCTAGCTTTTTCTTTCCTCAGTAAGTCAGTGTACTAACCTAAATTACTATCAACTAAATGAAAGACATTTAAAAACCAGGAGTTTTTTTCATACTTACTTATTCACACTTGTCTCAAAGTTGGGAAGAATGGGTTTAATATGTATTCATTACCTCTTTCATGCTATAGAATTTTCTACAGATTTTACATGAATCATTTTCTATTACTGCACAGAAATTTGATAAGACAAATACCTTTATCCCATTCTCTAGTAAGAAAAATTAAAAAAATTAATCTTATGAGAGGATATAAAACTTGGCTATAGTCACACAGATTTTAAGAGGTAGTGAATATGGTTGTGTCTGCTTTATATTCGTTCACTAAGAAAGTCTCAGGCTTGAAAAAGTTTATTCCAGTAGATTCAGCATTGCTGGTCTAATTAAAAAATTACTTTCATCAAGGTTGCTAATCAATATATCACCAAATAGTTATTTTAAGCAGTGCAATGTGATACAAACTTGTTCAGAAAACAAATAGGGTTAATGATTTTTAAAATGTCTCAACAGAGTGGTTTACTCTGTTATCTCTTACTCTCTCTGGGCAAAATTATTAGCTGTGTTAATGTGAGACATTCATGACTAGAGGTGTTAATAAGGCCTCTTAGGAGATTAGCCATAGTTAGCAGTAATTAGCCAGAAAAAATATAATGAAACAAAAGTAAAAAAAGAAAAAAAAAAGAACATGCACAAAGAGAAATAGAGACAGAAATTAGTCCTTGAAAGCCAAGCAGACCTGTTTTCAATCTCTAGCTCCAGCACTTGCTAGCCATGTGAGCTAACCTCTAAGGTCACTTTGCTAAGTCATCAAAAGATGATGATAATACCTGCCTTGTGGAGTTACTGGAGCATTCATTCATCCAAGGATTCCTAGCATATTTCTGGCACCAAATGAAGATTAAGTAGATGCCAGTTTCTTCTTTTCCTTGTTCTTTTCCTACACTTGTTTTAATGCTTAATAATCAACACCACTCTTAAAATGTCCTAGAATATGGCTCCAGGCACAGACTGTGTTCAAAACCATATATTCAGAAATAAACCTGGGCCCAAGGGAGATTCTGTTTGCTGTGACAATGGGAAGCCGCCAATGGCATCTTAATTTATACTATAGTAGAAATACAGAAATCCCTTAGGATGAGGTATTCAAAGCTTTCAGAAACTATTATTCTCCATAGGAGGACAGGATTGCTTTACATTCTTCCCTTTTAATGTGTTTCATTACACCTTTCAAACATATACATTTCATTACACACTTCCATTAAAGCAACTTATTTTAACTTTCAAATATGTGCATCTCATTACATCTCCTTTAAGCATCTTTACATATTCCCCATTTGCGAATTTCATTAGAGCTTTTCCCTTGTATATCTCATTACTAAATTACTTTCATGTATGTTATTATAACCTATATTTCTCATTACGTTACTTAAACATGCACATCTCATTACACCTTTCTATTTATGCATCTCATTACACTCCTCAAAAATGTGTATCATATTACATCTTTCTCCTTTGCATATCATTACATTTGTCCAATTATGCATCTTATTATGCCATTTCATTTATGCATTTTGTTATACCTTTCCTCTTATCCATGTCATTACCCTCTTTAAACCCAAGTGTCTGAGTAAACCTCCTTTGTATGCAATTTCAGACATCTCAAAGCTATTATCTCCAGTTTTCGATGTGTAATATTTATGGTCCCCTTTAAAGATATGAAGAGATTGATTAAATTACTCTTCTTAAATACATATGTGTCGTTACATATTTATTACACTTGGGTTCTTTTGATACTTTAAACTCTTCTCTTTTTCTTGTTTAAAGAAAAGTAATGACTGAGGCTCTACTTGGTAGCATCAATTATTATATACTTTCCACACACTTCACAGAGCAGTATCTTGTTTATTATGATTTTGTTTTGTTCTTTCCTTCAGTCTTCTAGGATTCTTTTCAAATATGTGCATCTTGTTGTCTCTTAGATACACAATATTATCTACTCTAAACCCATTTTCCTATCTTAAATCATCTCTGTCTTAGAAAGTTGGTGTTAAAATATCACCTGATCATTATCTTCAGATATAAATGAAATTTGCTTGTTTTTTTTTTTTCTTCTATACCTTGGAATAAATTAAGGTGTCAAATACAGGAACCGGTCCATGCTTACCTCACATAAATTGTGTTTTATTATCAAATCATTTTTGTTATGGTGACATTGAAAAGTATAAAATTTGTGAATCTTCAATATTCACGCTTTAATTGTTGGCAATAATGAAACAAAGTTTGGGCAATTCTTATAAAAGTAGTATAATAGAAAAGAAATTGATCATAATCTGAATAGTATACTCATTTCATTATAAACTGGGATGCTTGTGTTGTTATTGGTTTGTAACAGCATCCATAGAACTTGATCCAGTACCCCATGCATGCTCTCATCACTAAAACAACAGTGCATTAAATCAGGTAGTTTTTTTTTTTAAATTATAGTACTGTCTTTTACTATGTGAAAAGTTGGCAAGAGTCCTTAATTTCTTTGAATAATTTTATCATGGCATCAAGATACCTCATAGTTGATGTGACTATTAATCCTGGTTGCCAACTTCATTGAATTAAGAAACATCTAGCAAATCAATAAAACACATTGTTGGATGTATATGAGTGGGTCATAGAGGCATTGCTATAGGTAGGACATGTGATCCATAGCCAGTTTCTCTCTGGTATTTTTCTTCTGTGTTTCCCAGCCCTGACAAACTAATCATCTTTGCCTGCCTTACCACTTGGTTATAATGTTTTTGCCTTGTAGCCAGCTGACCACAGACTAAAATTCTGAGCCAAATTAAACCTCTCTTCATTTAAATTGAGAGTCTTACTTATTATGCCCAATGACTGAAGTTTCGTATTATAGAAAATCAGCACCAGAGAGGTGGAGATGTTGCTATGACTATGCTAAACCATGTGGTTTAGAAGCCTTTGAACGGGTTTGGAAGAGTTTGGAAAGGTCTGGAGTTTGGAACTAGAGAAGTCCTACGATATTACAAGTTGAATGTGATGGGTAATTTTGTTCAGAGCTCGAAACACTGCTGACAGGAATGCAGACAGTAAAGGCCTGGCTCAAGAAATTTCAGCTGGAAATGAGGACACAACTAGCAGTTGGATTACAGGCCATGTGTATGACATTTGTGCAGAAAATTTGTCTACATTTTGCCCTTGTCCTGAGATTTAAAGGGGAACTGAGATTAAAGGTGGTGAACTAATTTATCTGTCAATTAATGTGCCATGGATACTGCTGGCTGCTTTTAGTCAGATTTAGAGTGAGAATTAGGGATAAGATACAGAACAAAACAAAACAAAACAATAAAAAACCTGAAAAACTTACATTTTAGCCTAGAAACAACTAGATGTAAGACTGAGTGCAAAAGAAGTGTGGTTGTTAAAGAGATGAGTGCCACTACAAAGAAAGTGAGTACTTTGTAATGGAACAGGAAGAAAAATGTGTTAAGGGTATCTCACAAATCAGGAGGACCACATAAACACAAGGGTATGAAAGCACACAGACCTTTCATTTAAGAGAGTCCCAGGATTCCTGATCATGAAGGGCCTCCTAGGCATTTGGTTTCCCTGTGTTTATTTCATTCTGTTCAGCCAAACAGGCAGCCAGAATCTGATTCTGCTGTGGACCAAAGGAGCCTGATTCTGCTTCCACTGCAGCAGAACATGGTGTCACTGAGGTGGTGCTGATTTTTTTTTGGAATGCAAGAGTTGGGGGGGGGGTCAAGGAATCTTTCACTCATATTTCAAAGGAAAGCCCTGGAGACCAGACAAAGGGTCCCTGAAAGGGCAGTGTGTGAAGGTGAGAGAATGAAGCCATATGTGCAGTAGAGATCCTAAGTAGTCATAAATGCTATGAATCTCAGCTATCTGCTAAAGAAACCTATAGGCCATCAACAGAGCCAGCCCAAGAAGGGGCTCTGTGGGCTGCAACCAGCAAGGGCTTGTGGAGTGGGACCACACAAGGTTAGAATTCACATTTTACCACTGTGCACCCTAGATGTTGAATTCAGCACTAAAGGATTTAACGCTACCCTGTGGCACTGTACTTAGGGATTGGTAACTTGTATTTAACTTTTAAAGAAGTTCACAAATAAAAATTTCCCTTAATTCTGAGAAAAGACCTTGACTTAGACTTTTGAAGAATGCTGGAACTATTGAGACTTCGGGAGAGAAATTATTGCATTTGCACTTGTACATAGCATAGTTCTTAAAGAATAGGATAGTTTCAGGTGGAATTATGGACTTGCTATTGTCTTTATTTTGAGACGAAATATGGTTTAAAATGTGTTTAGGTGTCAAATAGACAAGGGGTGGATTATGAACAATAATCTTAATATCTCAGTTTAACTGGATAAAAAAAAAGGCTAGCAGATTAGGAAAGGGTATGTCTGGGTGGATCAGGGTGTGGCCTTGGGTACTGTATAATGTCCCTAAAGCATTCGTCTCTGGCACACTATTCTGGCATGAGGTAGGTATCTTTGCTCTACCACCTCACCTCATCATGATGTTTCTGCCTTCTTGCCAGCCAACGAACAAGAAAAAGAAGAAAAAAGAAAATAAGATAAAAACAGAAAAAGAGAACAATCAAATTTTTTTTAATTCAAAAGGAAAAAGAATTTGCTTCAATTCTTCAGCTTCTGTTGTAATTTCTAGCTTTCCTGTCCATCCCCAACCCCTAATTCCCAGAGATCTACTTGTTTATTTCTCTTTACTGGGTGAGTATTTTCCAGATGTCTGGATTCCAAGTCCCAGAGAAGCTGAATTTTCTGCTGATTGCTGTTGACCCATTTTCAACCTTGGTTTCTCACCTTTTTGAATTTCTTTTTTGTTTAATTTATTTTCTTTACTCAGCAGGAATTTTGGAGTTCCTACTGTGTTCCAGGGATTGTTTCCATGGCTAACAATATAGCAACAGACAGACAAGATGAAGATTCAAAAGAACGTATATATTTATTGGGGAAACGGATAGTAATCAAGTATGTTAACAGGAGGAACAAAATTTTGGATAGAAATGTGTCAGAATGCTAAGGATCAAATGACATATTGAGGCAGAGATAAATATTAAATGGTTATAGTGACTATCCCAGGTCTATAGGTTCAAGGGAAGGAAATATGATGCATCAGAAAGTGGGCGAGAGCTAACACACAAAAGCTAGAAAGTGCAATCATTGAGGAGGGAAGGCT